>JBBPCS010000283.1:10677873-10700495 GCA_037974645.1 Hollardia meadi
GTGTGTGTGTGTGTGTGTGTGTGTGTGTGTGTGTGTGTGTGTGTGTGTGTGTGTGTGTGTGTGTGTGTGCACGCTCATGCGTGCGTGGAGACATGACCTAGACGGACTCTTTAAGTGCCACTCTCTATCAGACCAAGAGGTGTGTCATGTCACCCTTTTATGGAACCTAATGCCTACTGTATTGTATGCCAGGCGCAATGATAAGTGAGGTGGCTGCGTCCGCATTATTTTAATCAAAGAGATCAAGAGTGCACAGAAGGCATTAAAAGCCTCACATTCAT
Organism: Hollardia meadi; assembly: GCA_037974645.1. Classification (NCBI taxonomy): domain Eukaryota; kingdom Metazoa; phylum Chordata; class Actinopteri; order Tetraodontiformes; family Triacanthodidae; genus Hollardia; species Hollardia meadi. The sequence continues at coordinate 10,678,155 of JBBPCS010000283.1, forward strand.
CACATACTGTGACTCAGAATCAAAATATTACAGTACTTGGAGCTTAGTCACACCAGCCTCTGTAACAGCAACATTTCAAAAATCCGTCTATTACAATTAAATCGTCACAATCACTGTGTTGGCTCATAGAGGCAACGTGAATTTGCACAATGCTTACATAGGATTCAACTGTGTGCGCTTCTGTTCACAGAGCTGACCTTTGAGGGTATGGAAAGCCCAAAGAGCCCAAAATGAAGCAAAGCATCACATCAGCTACGTTGCACATCCAATTTTATATAACCATGCTCTGCTGAAAGAGTAGATGGTATGAATACATTAGCCTACCTTCGAATTAACTGTGGAATTATCCATGTACTTACATTAAAAATGGATCACATGACTACTGCGTGAGAGGGAATTGCTTGTACCCACAAAGAACTATCATCCAAATCTGCATCGCCTCAACTCTACTACAGAGCAATGTAACGTCTTTCAGCCCATTTGATTTGGTTTTCTTGTCGACAACTTTAATGTTTTTCTTCACTCTAATTGCTCCCATCGCCATTTCCATTAGTAGCAGGCAGCTGTTTTCAGCAATTAAAGGTCTTACAGTGTAAGTTACCTGCCCAGCAGCAAACAGCAGACAGAAAAGATAGCTGCTGAACATATTTAGCAGCTAAAGAGCCAGATGTTTCCCTCAGGAATCGGTGGAGACCAAAAGCAGAGCTAAAAGACCGGTGAATATATGTCACCAGAAACATGACTTCAAATGAATGCTGATGTTGCTCTGTTTCTGCCGGATGTTTAAATAGGCGACTGTTTTGCTACGTCAACTTAAAGGGTGATATCTGAGGTTTAATGTGTTGTCCAACTGTCGACCAAAAAACACAGGTAATTACCATCACCAAGCTTTATTTGTTTCACCATCTGTTTCGAGAATGCACATGAATAAATGTTGCTGTGCCAACAAATGTACTTATGTTACAGCAGCTCCTCAAATTCAACAATAAGATCAATACACAATATGTTTCACACTTTCCTGTTTGGACAAATTTAACAAGTCTTTAGCAATAGCGGTCCAGGTCTGAAAATCAGGTTCGAACACCTACATCAAACATCTATGATCATATGTATGTAAGTCAGGAAAAAAATGTTAATTTATATCATTGCACTCCTTTTACATGTGCGGCTCTCTCTGACACTTGGATCCATTATGTTAAACATTGTAGACTAAAGGTCAAACTTTAAATAGGTCAGCTTGAGATTTATCCAGACTTTTTTGTATCCCTCCCTCCCACACTTTCTCTCTGGTCTGAAGAGTCAGTCACTCCATTTTAACCCAGATACATGAGCGCTGACATCTAAAACACATCTGCTACTCAACTGGAGCTCAGTGTGAGTGCCTCTCTTTCCCAACAGTTCACATTGTAACGTGAGCCAGGTACAAACACTGTCTTTGAATCCTCTGCACTGCCACTGGCTGTCCTCAACCTGACATCCCTTCCCCTTCCCACCGTCCTGCACAGGGTCAACAAGGTGAACACTCCTCCTTCCAGCCCCATTCCGACCGAAATGAGTGCTCAGGCCCACGTGCCATTCAGCAAGCACTCCATAGCCGCCGACCCCCTGGCTATAAGAAATCTTTGTTGGCGGATACGGTGATAAAAACACAGACATTATGGTAATAAAAAGGCTGACAGGCTGTGGTAAGGACTGACTCTTTCTCTCCCTCTCTCTTACTCTATCCATCTCGTTTTGTCTCCTATCTCGTCCCCCTTCCCTCATCGCTCTCCTCTGCTCTTGGTTCCAATACACTGGTGCCGTAGTCTATACTGTCATCTGTACAGCCAACAGAGCCTGACGAAAGGGGAGGAGAAATTAGACAGAGGGGGCAGAGAGAGACAGAGGGATGTCTGGTGTGAGTGTACGGGGGAGAAGTTGATCAGACTGGAGTTGTAGAAGTCCTTGAGGAAAGTCACGTTGCGGAGGAGGACAAAGCGGTGGGCATGGCTGCTGACACCCTGGAGGAGGCCTGGACCAAAAGGCTTCCATATACAAAGACCTTTCCTTAGTGCATCAGTGCGATGAGCATTGAATGTTAAATATTTTTGCAGTGCTACCGGTATCGATTAATACTCGGGCAGTCATTAAAGCTGCCCTTCCAGGCCAGGTGTGGGCCTGACTCAATCCAAACACAGCAGAGTGATGGGCACATGAACCGTTTTTGTGTGAAACGTGTGGTTTTAAATAAAGGTTTTGCTTAATTTATGAGTGAAACTATCCATTATGTGCATATCTCGCATGGATTCCCAAAAATGTCCTGTGAAAAGCGTGCTCCACCTTGGTTATCTACGTTCTACACAACCAGCGAATATAAAAACACTATTCTAATGAGGTTTTTTATTAGTTTGCTTCAGGCACAGCTATGGCACACACTAAACAAACAAACAAGACGTCGTTTCTGGACTCAAAGCCAATAATTCATGCATCTGTCAGCACTGTGTGATCAAAACAAGCTATAGAATCTCTGGGCTGTACTGTCAGGCTTGGGGAAATTTTATGATTCAAAGATGATTGAGGATAATGAAACGAGGAGGAAAACCAGAATTAAAGTTTCAACGTCTCCCCCGTCTCACCCTTCACACTTTGCTGAGCAGGGGAGGATACTGATGCTGCTGCCAGATATGACACACATGTTGTGATTAGGCGGGTATACCTTTTCTGATTAATTGGATTAATTAAGTGGGTGAATAGTCAGCCAAGTGATAGCATAAGAGGGTTTTCTGTGCAAATTTAATTTGATAGGTGTGCGGTGCATACAATTAGGAGGCATGTGTAGATGTGGCTGTTAAAGGCAGTGTGTGTGTGTGTGTGGGAAATCCTCACTGACCTCCACTGTTGGTTAGCCTGAGGATGAAGAGATGACACAGTGGGAATGGGTAAGCTGGTGTGGGCGGTCTTTGGTGCAAGAGGGAAGACACGTGTATGGAACACCATCAGAATTTAAATGTGCTGCGTGCAGCTTTTACCATCAAAAGATAATTTCCACATTTATTTGGAGACATTAATATATAATATAGTGTGAACAATCAAAGCTGAGACATTTGTAAGTGTCTTTAAGCCACTATGCTGCATTTTATATATCGCTGTGCTGAAATCTCTATAAAAATAAAAACACTATATGCATCCAGTGGGAGTAAAGGTAACTCTTATAGAATTGCTCACAGTGTGGATAGTGGAAAACAATTGGAAATCCATGTCAGCAGAAGGTCAATCAACATGAAGCAGCCACATTAAAAGTTGGCCCTTGAATATGACAGCATCTCCCATGGGCATGTAGTGGAGTCCAGTGAGTCTGAAGACCACGGTGTTGATTGGGATTGGTTTTAGGGTAGGTCTCAAAAACAGAATGAGAGAGGATCGCCAACAACCGACCCTTGGCTCAAGCAGCACAGACAGGCAGATTTACCAGACAAGATGATGTAAGAATGTGTGAATGAGTGAAACTCTGACGGTGTGGGAATGAAGAGGTGACAGAGAAGGTTTGTAGGAGCAAGAAATTGCTGAAATTCACCAACAAAGAAATAAGAACTTCCAGGATACATAATTATACCACATTATGATTTATTTTACACTGAGCTTTTTTGGCTTCTTCCCTTTGGCTTATTCGCTGTCTTGCTGAGAGGTAGAGAGAATGGCATTCTTATTTCCTGCGCTAAATATGAAGCTAGTGGCAGCACGCGAGTAGCTTTGCTTAGTATAGTAGGAATTACCATGAGATTGCAGGTAAACCAGAAAGTACTGGCTCGGCCATGAAACCACAACATTTTGTTTTTGCATCACTGTTTGTGTATAGATTAAAGATAGATGTTAATTAGAAATGTTTAGAGGTGCGAGTATGCAGATTTGTTTTATTACCCTTGAACAGCCAAACTATCTTCTGAATAGCATACAGAGTGCAGTTGTAGTATTAAACGTCTTATCTTACTATCAGAAAGAAAAGCAAATAAATATAAAATTCCCAAAAAATATAGTTCCAAAAATGTCTAACTATTGTTCTAAAAAGGCTACAAGTACCATCTCAAACCTGTGATAACTGATCATTTTTGGCTATTTGGAGACGATATGGAAACACTAACATATTATAGACTGTTGATATTGCTTTTGATGCACGTCTATTCGCCACTTCAAAAATGAGCATCTCCTCTTCTCCGTGACTACAGTCTGGAAACTGAGCAGGAAAGGCTAACAGCTGACTGGTATCCGTCTCCGCTGTTTTCTCCTTGTGCTTAATCTGCAAATGGTTCATTGAAATGCAAATGAAAATTTTAATTATAGAACAGGGTCATTTATTATATATATATATATATATGCCAAATAGTTTTTTTACAAAGAAAAAAATAGGATTACTCGAGTACTCATACCCATCCCTAGTATGCGCCTGACCTCCCCATAAGCACCACAAGCAGCTACCTATCTGTAGCTGCTTTTAATGCAACATCAAAAACAGGATTTTTACACCTATTTCCACTTTTATCACAATACAAATAATTTTGCTGCCCCAACAAACACAAATACTGGCCTTTCTGCACAACCCTATAGTTGCTAGCATGGTGGGTGTTGTTGTTTCTGTGACGGGGAACTTTCAAAAGTAACAGGCAGATAGCAAAAGAGAAGGGAAATTCTGACAGAAATAGTTGGCAGGCTTGTACACACAGCTTAGTTTATCATCACCTGATGAATGTAAATCCAATATTCACTCTCTTTTAGCTTTGTTCCTGGAATTGAGGCACTTTAGCTGCTAAATGCTCCACTATATTCACAAGCTAGCTGGAGCCTCTTTTCTTACTTTTTTTGCAGTGTTGTCAGGCACAAAGCGAGTTTGTGGCCATACTCTTGTGTATGTGTGTATGTTTTCCGTTAAGTCTGAGGTTTCCAAAAAAAACATTCACAATCACAGGAGCATTTACTGTCAAGCTCAGTGCCCCCCCACCCCACCCCCCCGTGCCATTGAAACCATGTTTGTGCAGGATTTATTTTGAACCAAACACAAGAGTAGGTGATTTCACTGATTAGTTCCTCCCCTCTGACTGATGGTGTGCTTGTCAGTGAATTCAAACCCTCAAGTGTTTGCTATAAACACATGGCTCTCATGTTCTGCCACATGTATCCTCAGCTCACCTTTAATTTTGTTTCTTAATGTCTACCTGTCCTTCCATGGGTTTACCTCTTTCTCACACGTCCCTGTACGTCAAATGCTACCATCCTCACACATCTACTGTCCCTTCCTTTCTCCTGGCTCTTGCCATCCCTCATGTTGAGGTGTGCTCCTTGTCTCCCTATGTGAATAATACATGGCCTCTGAGGTTTCGGATGTGGGGAGAGAATAAGATCCGTGGCCTGGGCTGTTTTTCTGTCTGGTCACCTCCAGGGACCCTCACGCTCACACCGTCTGGCCTGCTGCTGAGAGGAATACTGAGTGACATCCTTCAACACACTGTTATAGGCAGCCCACTCGAGTATATTCAGGAGCACATATACAAACATTCATGTATGCTCCATGTGTGCAGGAGCGTGAGACCAGAATGCAAAATAAAATGTGAACTGTGTGGTTATGATACAGCTTTTTCTTTATCAGGATAATGGGCCATCATCACTTGTCGTCTTGTTTGGATAATTAATTGGGCAAATCCTGAAACCTTCTTTGCATTGGAAACATCTGCTCACCACAAAACAACCCATAATGGAACACCGACGTCTGCATTCTGTAATGAAATGCCAATTACAAATTCGCAAACCAGCTCGCCTTCCCCAGAAGCCCTTTTGAAAACAGTCTCCCTCTAATTGATAACCTCATTACCTGTGTCTACCAAGCTATTAACAGACCCCCGCTCTGTAGTGCCCGGGTCACAGGGTCACCACTGGGACTCGCATGTGAGAGCAGCCAGCATTAAAATGGTACAAGCTGGCCCGGTCTCTGTGTGCTCCACTAGCTGTCCGCTGTCAAATGGCTCAGCTGGGCAGACACACACTCAACGGGGCACTGCCTGCCACCAGCTGCTCTTTGATGATACGAGGGACACACACATGAATGTTGGACGGAGAGATCTGGCAAAGGAGGTGTCAGGTGCCTGAGATTGTTATCACCAAAGCTGACAATGCCCCTGTACTTCCACTTTGTGAGATTTCTGGATGCGCTTCAGGAAAAAGACTCAATAAATCATACAACTCTATGTCCCATGTGGATAGTCCACTGATGTTGGATAAAACCATCTGACCTGTGGCTTTTGTGTGTTTAGCTTCTGGGCTTTATTAGTGTTTTAGAGAGAGGCAACCAAAAAAAAGCCAGTAAACAAACCTGATTAGATTTGGTAGGTTCACAGGTACAAGTACAGGTGTATACATTGTGAGTCTAGAGTGACATTTCACCAATAAACCACATAAAATAATCTCCTTGCTCAATTTAGATATGTTAATTTACAGAAATAGTTGTATTAGTATTAGCATTAGTATTAATTTTGAGTGATGAGTGTGACCACCTGGCACATGTCCACCGTCCAATGTTCACTCTTTTATTAGCTCTGTTTTGATCTTCACCAACTCCTGGGGGAAATATCTGGGCCCCTTCGCTGCAGACAAAAATCTCAAATACTAATAATAAAAAAATCAGCTTTAAAGGGTAATATTGACAAGTACTTTGAGATTCCCCACCTGTACCACACCTGCAGTTGAAAATTGACTGCAAGGCTGATTAAGATTCAACTCAGTTGCTTGGTGATTATTTTGTAAACTTTACTGCAGTTTGAGCTTGTCTTCTGCGTCCACGAAGGCAACACCATGTTGTCTTCTTGTGTTGTTTCTTTGCAGTGATGATTTGTGCTGTATTTCTCTGATCAGCTAGCACAAATTATGTATGCACATAATAACGCATAGCAACCCACTTCATTAATCCTCACTAGAGAAGTCACAAGTCAATTTAGTAGAATTGATCCAAGCCGTAGTACAAAGTCACACTTAATGAAGCGTTACTTTCATCGATAGGTCTTGCTCCTTGGATTTCTAAGCAGACAACTAGCAAACACCTTAAGACATCAAACTATGTGTTTTCTTAATATACTGTATTATTATTATTATTGAAGCAGAAATTTAATATGTGGTGAGACAAGGTAAAAACAGCTCTGCATCACAGGTGGTGAATGAGAGAAGAACTGTTGACTTAGCCATTCTGAAAAAAGAATTAATGCTTGCACACTTACTCCATGCCTCTAAGGTCTATATAAGACAACGTCTCGATCATAGTGGGATCTCCATCAGGTCAGGATGTCATGACAATGTTTATATGTATGGCTGTAAATTACCATTTTCCTCATTGTACATTTTTTCATTGTACTTTGTTGTCAAGTATTTTTATAGGGGCGGTTTTCAATATTCAAACATCCTGACCTGATGAAGATCCAAGTATTGATCCAAGTATAAGATCAAAACGTTGTCTTTAATTCGGAGCACGGACTAAGCATACAGGCGTTACCTCTTTTTTCAATTTATGCTGTTCTCTTAAGAGCCTTGTACCTACGTAATGAGTATATAACTACACCTCTACAGAATTAGCCATCCTGCACACACAGTATGGTCAAGGCTAAATTTGAAGCTTTTTCTCAAAAAGCTGTAAACTTTATTAAACTCACGTGGTTATCTGTCTATTTACATCTCTTTGTGATCGGAACAGATTTACCTGGATTCACCTTATCGGTGTCTTATCAGTGAGTTATATGCCTCCCACAATCAACGACACTGCAGAATGTCTGTATGCAGCGGTCCCTGTCTGACAGCTGTCCAATCAGGCTCAATCACTCGTGCTGACAGATATTGGTTTCTTCTCAAAGATCTTAAGATACCAAAACTCGTGTGGGAGTTCATCAAACCCAGCACTGTCATTAGCGACGAGCTGTTTCTGAGTGTTTCTCTCATCTACACCAAAACTTTTACTCATCTCAGGATTTAAGTGCTGTTTTAACACTTATGCTGATGGACAGTTAAGATTAAAGAAATCATTGTTGAAAGAAAAACTATCCTAAAGTGCCGTTGACAGGAATAGTTGGAATCCCAGTTTTGAATTTGCACAAAAAGAATGAGGAATTAATGCTGCAAATAATTATTAAAGTTGATGCTTCTGCAGATTTTAGTCTCAACGAACTTTGAAGCTGCACACTAATCAACATTTTTTATATCAACAATTGATCAAATGAAAGTGTCGTTTGAAAGTGATTGCTCATAATGACGAACCCAGAGAGAAACTCCCAAACTCAGCACTTCCTCTCAGCACCACTGAGCATTTTTGTCTATTTTGGATCATTGTTTTGGTTTTCCTGCTCTCATACAGCCGACCTGCCGAGCACTAAATAGCTACCAGCAGCTAAAGAGCCAGAGGAGAAGCAACACTGAGGAGATTATGCAGCTAGCATTGGCCTGATAATCAGACTGAATTTCCATTTTGTTTCATTCAGCTCGACAGTCATAAAGAGTCTGAAATATCCAACGTCATATTCAGCGTAATGGAAGCTGTGGTAATGTTAGCAGTCGGGAGCAATATTTCACGATCATAAAAATATGCCTTTTTAAGAGTCGTTACTTCTGTAAGTTCAGTTAAAACATTCTTGGCAACTGTGTCCATCTCATTCACACTTGTCATGATTTCTGTCGCTATTGTTCACGGATATGTTAGCTAGTATAAAAGAAAACTGCCCTGTTATTAATCTTAATAAGCTCTGGTTGGTGGGATGTTCTCAAACGAGGGGAAACAGCTGTGAGTGGAATCCACACAATCACTGAGAAACTGGAGGTGTGGGCGGTGATCCAGGAATGAGTCATATCAACTGGTGTTTACTAAGTCGGTCTTTGTTAGGACCAGTCTTTAGAATGGACTTTATGTTGGTTGCACTAACCAAACTTATGTCTCTATGTCTTAACTATGCTTAAAGCTTAGCAATGCACATTCATGTGAATGCCCACGCAGCTATGGCTATTACCTAGCAGCATGTGTATTAGGATAACAATCTCCCACTGTCTTGCTCATTTCTAGCTGATTAATTCTAATTTACTGCAATGTTATGGAGGGTCAAAGAAAAAGAAAAGGCAATTTTACGGACATTGAAATAAGAAAATTAATATAGGTGTACAGCAAGCACAAGAAAACTCAACTTCACTGCAAACGGAATTGTTATAGTGTGTATACCACATAAATCCACCCAGTTATTTGTTTAAAAATAGCCAAATAAACTGATGATACAATCTACCAATAAAGTCTGCCTCTATAGGGTGTAATAACAGGCTAATTCTTAAAAAATAGCCATATAACGGTATAGGGCAAAGTCGCTATGTTAGCTAGGTTATGTGGTTTTGAATTAAATAAAAATGGGTAATAACAAAAATAATCATCCACAATCTAATGTAAACAAAAAATAATAATATTTACAAACATTCTTTATAAATTTTTTTGTCTTTATATGTTCTATATATATTTGGTTTACAACAAGTAGAAATTTAGGTGAGTATTATTTTTTAACTAAAGCCATACCTTTGAAATAGTTCAATGACAAGGAGCTGATGAGGATGTAAGAGTGAGAGAGATCTGTCTGAACTTGTAAAGCGTTAAAAATGTGTGTACGGACTCGTTCTCCACCAGTGTCCTCGTGCACTGCAGGGACCACGGGGTACACCTGCTCCTGGTGACACAGATGTTGTGAAGGACAGTGCAGGCTGCTATTATGGTGCAGACTCTTTCAGGGTGCAACCACATCTCCCCATGAAGGCAGTGAAACCTAGAAAATACAGCTAATCATTACGGCGCTGTCAGGCTCATTGTTCTCACGAAGTGGTGAGATTATTGGTTTTGTTTACTTATTTATTAAAAATGTTCTTCATCTTTGTCTCGTTCATGTCTAGAATTAACACGAGGTAGTGATTTAAAAGCTAAAAAGTGAATAGCTCCAAGCCTTACAATCCCCATAGCGTTGCTTTGTGTGGTGATCTGTCAGTGTCAGCAGTCATGAATAGTCATTTTCTGTCTCTCCGAGCTTCAGCACATGACGCTATCCATGGTTCTGACAGTGATGAGCACAGATCACTGCATACAGCAGTGCTGACCTGACCTGTCTTATTTAACTATATCCTGCAGTCTCCATGTTATGTATGTACAGTATATTAGTTCATTTATTTACATAGAGTTGCAGACAATTTTAGGCATAAAATGAATAATTCAGAATACATGATGTATCTTACCTGAGCTTTAGGACTCTGTTGCATCACACAACAAGTGACCTAGTGTCCTTGCTTAGTCTTCAGAGTCATTATCAGTGTCAACAGCCAGTTTTCAGTTGCTAGCCACTGTCACCGAGGAGCAGCCCGTTCACTCTTCCAGCCTCCAACTCCTGATATAAGACATTCTCCCAAAGGTTGCGTGAGTCGTAAGTAGATCCAGGCCACCTTGCCACCAAATTAAAGATGTTATAATTGGCTATGCAAGCAATCTGAATATTGTTTGAGTGGTATCCCATGCTGCAATTGCACTGGAAGCAGGGGGCCCCACTTTATGCCCCTGTCCCACTTTAATTTGCATATCCCTCACTGGCCATCAGGAGCATTGGGAGAACTCCTGGTGGCCTGACAAGCTGATTGGCCCGCCAGTGTTAGAAATGCTAAATGGGCAAATCAAACAGAAAACAACACAGAATCTTTGTTTTCGTCACCACCAACTCTGCTTCAGTGGGGAGGTGAGAATATCGCGCAAGGCTCACCGCCATTGACACCCTGCAGATGACCTAACAGGCATTCCGAGAAGAAGCTTAGATCGTGCAAGCGGGAACACATAGTTACGTCTTACTTAGCTCAAGAACAGGGACAAGCACTGTTTGTGCAACCTGCCCCAGAGGTCTGGAACCAGGCTATGCCAGTATATAATATAGCATAAAGTTAGCCATTGGTAGAACGTAAATATACTGTACATCCATTCACAAGTTGACAGTGAGGAAGAACTTGCTGAACCAATGTTTATCGACCCTTTGACATGCAGTGATGGTGGATATATACAAATAAGATCAACAGGATGCTTACCAAGTGTTTGCTGATGGACGCCCACGGGACAGTGGACTTGAGTGGCAGCTTGGCAGCCAGTGCTGGAGAGATCCATCATGTCATGACAGGAAGGAGAGGGCTCTGACGTCTTGGCCTGCCCTGAAGGGCCAGCGCCTGTCAGCTTAATGAGGCTCCCGCTGACAGGTGATGTGGTTGTTAGGTCGTGTGTGTGTGGGCACACGTGTGTGGGTGTGGATTTTCACAGAGGTTGAACAAGTGCCTCGTTAGCATGACTTCCACAGTTGAATTGTCTGTTATTGTATCTAGCGTGTCTTCAACAGCCTGATGTTCTTCTTTGAGCTGTTTCTCAGACAAAAATCACACTTGTCTCCATTTCTATCTCTTAGACTTTGGGAGATAACTAGGGCTTTGTTTTCGTCTGTAGTTCATCACGGTTCACAAGTGATATTTGTGTAGCCACTGTATCCCACCAGCGTTTCAATCTAGAAAACTCTCAACCTCTCCAAAGTCTCTCTATCCTAAGTTACTCCAACCTGTGTGAGCGCCCCAAAAACTTTGTGTATAAATAACTCTTTCACCTCTCCATCTCTAACTTCCTTTTCCCCTCCAGTGTCTACTTCTGAAAGTCCCCCACCTCTTACCCTCAAACCACCCACTCATCTTCCTTTCCCCATGTGAGGGTGTTAGGTTCACACAGTAGAATATAGATGAATCCAGCATGGACACCTTTATTGATTTCTCCCACACCGCCGACACCAGGGATAATGAAAGGGTTTTCCTTGCACCCCCGCCCCCCCCCCCCAAGTAGCCTTGTGTCATATTTCTTCAGGAGGTCTGAAAGTGGAGGACAAATTGAAATAACTGGACTGGATACCACTGATGCGGTCGACTGTGCTTGTCTGCTATGTTCGCTGTAATCAGTTTAAGTTGTGCGGCTTGTACTGTAAACAGTAATGGCTGAACAGATGATAAAAGCATTTTTTTTTTTTTTACTGTTGTCACTCTTGTCAGTTTTTTGTTTTCACTTGGCACATATGGTGAGGATTTACGACCTGAAATCCTTGTTATTATCAGAGCCCCATTGTTACTATTATGCAATCCCTGTTTGGGGTCAATTCTGCGTGATTTGAGATGTGTTTTAGAAGTAACTGTATCTGAACTCTGAACTGTTCTTCAGCTAGATGGTGCCAAGAAGTTGTTAGAGTACCTTCAAATAAGTTAATATTGTCATATTTTTACAAGCAATTTATCATCCGACAAAATATACCCAAGTTAAGACAAGTACACTCATTTTCTAGTCTGTAGATCCGGTCATAAAAATAATCATTCTGACTAATAATGCAGATGGTTAAATAACACATAACAATTGAGGAAAATATGAATTACATTACCTGCAGCGATCCCACAGACGCAGAAACGATACATGCGTCCCCCCGTTAAGAGACTCGTGCGCATTTACGCACAGCAGCTTAAATTCATTGATAATTTAAATAGATTCTGACCGTTCCTGTCGGCGTGTCTGCATTATTAATCAGAATTATTATTTTTATTTATTATTTTTATGATCAGATCTACAGACTGCAATCCACGTCTCACAGGGATCACAGGGCAGCAGCCCTCCTCCTCCTCAGTTGAAGATTGGCAGAGGGTCAAACGGCCAAAGACCACATACCCTCAGCGAGACGAGTGCCGCTGTTTAAATAGCAATGCGTGAGCAGACATGACACTCTGATTGGGTTAATTCATGTTACGCCCAAAACACACCCATGAATACAGTAATTAAGGCATTTAATACAACCTCTTTGCACCCAGATTCAAACTAGCAAAATGGAGATGGACACATCCTAAATGCAACTGCGCCATAGACTTTAGACCATTAGTGTTGACAGTCGGTCCGAAGAGTCAATTTATTGTGTCGATTTATTTCACTGAGCTGGTCGAACTGAGTGGCAACACCAAATAAATGGAATCTTTGTCAAAACTTACTGTTTTTCTTTGTCTTTTCCAGTATGACGCAAAGACATACCCCAAGCTATTAAAAAAGCTAGAAAGCTCTTGGCAGGAAGCCCATTTTGTTCTATGGTGTTTATATAGTCTCCTGGTCCACTAGTGCCTCTACGTCCGAGGTGGAATTGCACTACATACCGCGAGAATGGCTCAAAACACTGTATCAAAGTACACCGCTAACCGTGAGAACCGTCAGACCGCAAGAGCCATTGAGTCCACAGCGATACAGCAACACTGGGTGACTCGTAGCTCACTTGCCGAATGCTGGTACCGGCAGGTTTTGAGCCTATCCCATAAGCCATTGTAGTAGTAGTTTTAGTGCATTGAGAAGATTCTGATCATAAAAGGCAATGCAAGCTATAAATAAACGGCATGAGGAGACTGGCTATTGAGTGACTGACTTTGTAACAGTAGGCGACTCAGTTGCCGAATGTGCGGTTGTCGGCAGATTTGAGTTAGACCGGGTCAGATGTAAAATCAACTGATCCAATAAGCCATCGCGATGTTTTACGATTGAGCGCACAGCGTAAAGTAGACTATGCCAATGACGGTGTACAAAATGAAACTATTTCATATTTCATACACAATATTTTGGGACTTTTGGACTTGGAGGGCTACATAAAGGTAAGAATAGGACCCATGTGTGGAATAAACTATAGTTTATTACAATATTCCACCCCTCCATCCCCCCGGCTGCAACTCGGCGCCCGAATCAATAACGTGGTTCTTAAGGCTTAGAGCGTCCGGACTGCCCGGTTTGGCACACTGAACCGTAAAATCCATCACTATAGACCATGTGCTTTAGATCATTAAATTCATCATTGACTCTACAAGACTAGCTTTTTCCTGGTCAATTGCATAATCACTTTCTCCTGCCTCAAGATAGCAATGCGAAAACAATGCGCCTGACCACACCTCATTTTAAGACCAACACGCCCATGGGTGCACAAACGGGCAACTGCGTCGGTCGGAAACTGGTAAAGACACTTGCGCTGGGCTGCGCGCTGCTTTGCACAAGGCATAAGATAGAGCCCAATGTTTTTTGTGAACACATTGCCGTAAATACAGTTTTGTGACTATTGTTAAGCCCCCAGCTGGGAAGTTTATGTCACTTTCGTACTGATTGGACAGTGATTCAAGTCTTATATTGTAGACTAATGGACTGCCCAAAGCGATGGTAGTCATTTGGGAGCAGCAAGGGGCTGATTTCTCTTCTTTATATCTGGTCACACTGGGCTGGGTGTGTCCTCATTCGGTTGCTTGGAGCTCTAATGGTTGCAACATTCTGGAGGACTTAATTACTACCCAAGCAGCGCTCAGAGATATGCTTGGAATGTTAAAGCCACTTCCCTTTAATTGCTGCCATTTCTTCCCCTCTAAGATGAAGCATCTCTTTTGTCTCCATCTGAAAAGAGTTTGGAGAGGGGCCAGAGTAGAAAAGATACACAAAGGCAAAAAATAATGTTGCAATAAAGTTAAGATCTGTGGGCAATTTTAATTTAGATTACTTCCTAGATTTTGTGTAAGGGTCTGTTGGATTGTGGTATTGAACAAGAGACATCATTTAACATTTTCTTTGTACAGTGTCAAATAAAATATGTTCTTAAATATGTTGTGTCTTTATTGATTTCCCATGAAGCTCAGCTCAGATGGAATATTGAGCTATGCAGCTGGAGTCGGCACAGACTGCCCTCCCTCCAACTTTCTGTTTTTTCTTCACCCACATGGGCACCTGGCTTCCACAGCACAGTGAAAGACAAGATTCTTATCACAGCAGCGTGACGAGCAGTTGCCCAGTGCTCGCGAGTGTTTGGTGTCGCTGGCTGCGATATTGAACTCTCGGCCTTTTTTTCACGCCGTAACTCCGTAAACATTCAGAGGAGAGCTGAGCAGCCCTGACGAGCAATCTCAGATGAACACTGATGAGCTGAGATTGAATGGGGAAACACACGTTAAAGCGGTTAACAGGTTCGGGGTAAAAGATGCCAAAGTCATGTAAAAGACGCAGGGAGAGGTGAAAACCCTCGCTGCCATTTCCTGCTTATTTTCACCTGACCACATTTCAAGGGTACATGAAACTCGTCCTGCACGTTTAAAAATAGCATAAACTGTCCATGTCACCTCATTTAAACACCCTGCTGGGGGGCCTGGAAACTCATGAAATGATTTATCAGAGTTGACACATCAATTTCTTTGCGCTCATATATTTTGCTGCACATACTCACTACATATGCTTTTGGTCATGGGATTATTTTCTTAGAAATGCTGTCAGAGATGTAAATTCTGAGTAAAATGCCGTCACTTCTCATCAAAGCAGCGCATTTATCAGCGAGAGAGCTTTGAATACAAGTCCGGTCCTATCTATCATTTTCATCTGTACATTAATATTCAGTGTAGAACGGCGAATCCATCATTCAGTCCTCTATTCTGAAAGTGTAACGCTACTCAGACTTCCACAAATGCAATTATCTCGTTTTAATTATACGACGGCTGCAATCTCTCACAACAGAGGACCGACACATATGTAGCAAACGATATTTGTGCAGCGCACCTTCAATATCCATTGTATTATAATATACAGTATGCAGTTCAGAGAAACCGTATGCTTTGTAGTGATACGTGACTGAACATCGCACACCCAGTTCTTTCTCTGCCTCTCACCTCTCACTGTCTAGCTCTTTTTATCTGTCCTTTGCTTCTTTTCCCAGTTGGCTGTCTCTCGGGTCCACGTAAAAGAAGTTGTTGGGGTTTAATTCTTCCAAGGCTTTTGGTCCGCTTAGTGCCCTCATTTGGCCACTTCTCACCGCCACAGATTTTACAAATCCCCTACATAATGTCACGACTGCTATTTCCAGGAATGTGAGATTTTGCTGGGAGGTTCCACTGGCATTTTCTCAAAAGGTCACCTGAGCCATTCACTGTTCAGTTAAATGACTTTCGGCTTATGCTTTTTCCCTGATATGTTCGATAGTATTGGCACCTTATATATGGGCCGATTCTTTAAGTATTATAGTTATTGATTGCAGAGGAACAGGTTCAGGTGATATCTGTGCAGTATATGTGGCATTTTAAAGCTTGAACTTTCAATATTCTCATCAAACGGAAGTTGATTAGAAGGAAAATTAGTTTGGCATTAATATATTGTTGTGTCTGAGGTTCAGTGTATTCTAGGAGCTAGTTTGTGATGATTAAATTCACCTTTTTTGGTGCGTTGCTTTTCTTTCCTTGACTAGTGAATTAATTCCTACATTTCCATAAGTGCTTCCACCTTAAAAGCAAGCAGAAATTAAATATTGTGACCAGAGTCTGATATATACGTATATGTGAAAGCAGCAAAATGATCTTGATATTGAACAGTCTGTGGATATTCATTTTACAACACAAACAAGTGAATAAGATTACTGCGATTACTGGAGGAGGATTAATGATATATAATTCCCTTTTTCACAAGTAATTAGTTTTTTGAGAAATCTATGCAGCCAACTGTATATTGTTCTGAGATTAAAGCATTTTCATCCAGTAGAAATGTTTCTAAATCCAGTTATTCTTTTAAGATTTAATTGGTACTGGGCTGGTCTGACTGGAATCCCCAGAGCAGAGATATTGGAGGATTCTGCAAAATCCTGGATGACGTTTTGTGACTATCTTTTATTATGTCCAGTGCCAACATTTTTCCAAATAATGTATGGTTAAAGTTAGGGAAAAATGACTGTGGCAAAAAAAAATATATATATGGGGTTTGGCAACTAACCATAACAATTAATTTAAAAAAAAAAAGCAAACAGTAATTGCAGGCTAAAGGACACTACTTCCTGTATTGGCACTGAATGTTAATTCATGTAAATTGTGAGGTGCAGAATTGTCCAATATGTGTGTAATTTCTCAGGCTATTGAGCTGTTGAAAACCCACTGATGTAACAGTTGTTAAAATACAGTTGTCTCAGCAAGTGCCTGAAAAAGACACCTTTAAGTCCAAGTAAGAAAGCCTTCTAGCAATTATGACCGGAGCAAAGACTTCCTCTTTTGCTCCTGGATGGATTGTTTTATTGACAAAAATCACAATTATTGCATAATCATGTTTGTTTTTGTTTTTTTAACTGTGACAACAGAGATCCCCTAACTTAAACAAAGTAGAAAACATCACCTCCGCCAAGGACAAGTGAATCCTGCTCACATTCAGGGGTCAGTCGTGAATTGACCCCTCCTCCCCAGCTCCAGAGAGCAGTGGTGGTCGTGACTGAAGAGAGGGAGCGTTGTTAGAGACATCAAAGCAGTGAATCAGAGAAATAAAACGTCCTAAAGAACAAAAAACCGCACACCTCCGCACAACCCTGATTCATTTTCAGATTTTGTGTGAATTCAGCAATCTAACCCGGTCGCTACATTTTTTGCCTTTACTCCGAATTCACACCCTGCACACTGTTGGTGGCTGGGGTCTACAAGCCCACTACTCAAAGGCTGACGGCCAGAAAAAGTCCCCCCAACAAAATAATAATAATAAGAAGAAGAAGAAGTAGAAGAAAAAGTCAAAGTAAAAGAAAACAAAGAAGAAGATACATGCACACACAAGGTCTCTGCAGATAATGTCACACATTATTACACTTGCACATTTGCATATCATCGAGTAGACTATTGGCCTTGGTGGAGGTACTTGCTCTCTGAGTGCCCTTCTAATTTTAATTGTTTTTGTGCCTGAATTACGAAAGACAGCCTCTTTTGTGTCTAAGTGTTTTAACCTGTTTTTTCCTCCAGGTGTTTGCTGCAGACCATATACAGTCTATTGTAGATGTAGACGCAGCAATGAGTATGTTGGAACGTGACTAAACTGCCTCGTTGCAGAGATGATGGGGTTTTTTTCCGCAAAAGCAACCATGAAACTTCTCAAGCTGACAGTGCTTCGAGAGTTTTAATCCAACAAGCTCATCAAGCTGGTGCATGGAACTTTGACAAGATTTGGTGAGATCTCCATTCAAAACATTTTCAGAAGGCCCGGAGGAAAGTCATTAATTTGCCATGAAGATACAGTAACATGCAGAAAGCACAGTGGGTTTTGTATTTATATAATCTGCAAGGACTTTTTTTCCCCCACTCAGCTGTGTCTACGAGACAGAGAGTTGTCTGTGCGTCATCCTTGGCCTTCGCAAAAATTTGTTATTTCAAATGGACTCATTATTATTATATATGATATTATGACTGGTACAATTTTTGGTAATGGCACTGTCTGGGTCTCACAGTTTTCTTAAATACCAGGCCTTTCATCCACAAACTTTTAGTAATTGGCAGGCAAAACAAAGTGCGTGCGTGCGTGCGTGCGTGCGAGTGTGTGGTTGGACAGCATGTATATTCCTGATGCAAGTTTGTGTATAGCTCTTCTTTTTTTTTTTTGAGCCAAAAGTGAATGTGTGTGATTGGACACACAAAAGTGAATGTGTGTGATTGGACACACAAACGTGAATGTGTGTGCACATGACTGGATGTGCTCAGAAGTAATTGGTTCGGTCCACAGAATCACCAGTGGAACAGCAGAGGACAGGAGGAGAGGAGAGAGAAGGGAGAGAGAGGATGCTTTGCTTCAGCTCATTAACCAGCGCCTGTTAGCTTGGAAATAAATTGGGTGAGATTCCACCACTGGAGAGGCTGATTAGTTCATTTTTCTCCTCCCCCCGACTGATCCGTCGTAGGTGTAGTGAGGCAAGGCCTCTTCTCTCTCTCTCTCTCTGTCTCTCTCTCTCTCTCCATCTTACTTACGCACGCCATGTGAGCCCAAGCACGCATACACTGAAATCAGCGGCCCATGGGTCCTGGGGCAGATGTGAATTAGACAGGTGTCAGATGACTCGCAGCCTGCCACAGCTCAAAGGTCACCTAGACCTACGGTATCTCTGCCTGGCTGGGCTCACAGCCAGTTTTCAGGGCTCCATCCAGTGAGACTGATGGCTGACACACAAAAAAAAAACTTCAAGAAGCAGGCAGAACAATGGGGATTGCTTAGAGCACCAGGGGTAAAACAATATGGAAACTTTCCTCTCTGCAAAGGCATGGAGTGATTTGCCTGCAATGTTTTGGTCTATTTATGATTCATATGATATATATATATACAGTATATAACAATATATATATATACACGCATGTGCCTTATGTTCACCACCTCATACCTACTTACACACAGCTCATCAGAAGCAATGCATTAATAGACATCAATACTAATGCAGCGTTGAGCCCAAGTGTTTGTGATCAGGTGCACATTAAAATGTTAATGTGGCAGACACACACACACACACACACACACATACACACGCGCTAGTGGTCAATCAAAGAATAGCCTGTCATTTCTTTCCCCCTATTGGTCCTCCCTCCTTAATAACATCATTAATCAGGAGTGTCAGCGCTGAGATATGGGTCGATAAACAATTTGGTGCAACATGCCTAATGGAAACCGGAGTCATTTAATATATTCACCTGCTTGTAAATCCTACAGATTAGACCCTGCTTTCTGGAACCCGCCCACTAAAGGTATTATGCTATTCTTCTATAGCATGGGAAAATATATAAACAAACACTCATTATATACCCTTGTATCATTCTGTATACCTGCCCTGAACACCTGTTACGCATCTGAAAGTCATGGATGGCAGATGCTTTTTCCAAGGTTGATTGATATCTTTAATACAACTTTGATTTGGATGGATGGATGGATAACAAATTAAACTCTGTGGGCACAAATTAGTTGCCCTTGTCTAAATGTTAAAATGTCACAAAGAATCCTGTTTTTAACAAACAACTGTGTCCCACAGTTATTGATGTGGCACATGGGCAGGAAAGTGATAATCTCAGTATTGACCAATAGGCTTCATTAAGTGTAATAATACAATTATTACATTTTAGATTATCTGATAGCCCACATTCTTCCAGATATAATCAAATAATATAAAACATATAAGCAATAATCAAACTAGTGTTCAAAAAAACATTTTTAAAAAACCCCAAAATCATTCAACAAATTCAGAACCTGTGTATCAGAAGCAAAAACAAAAGACTTGATATTAATGGAGGTAAAGGCAGAGAAGGCATTTGATTGTCTAATAGACCTTTAGGTGTTTCCATGGACGTCGCCTGGCATCCGGGACCCAAATGTGGTCATCCTGCAAACAGTGATAACACCAGAGGAAAGTTTTGTGAACAATCCAACTTCTGGATAGAGTCACTTTAGTGTACAATCTGGGACTGCAGCACACTGGGGAGGGGACTAATAATTCAAGATTTGTCCTTGACAGTGTTGCACCTGGTTCAGAAAGTAAACAACAGTTTTTGAGGTTCACATTTCAATTTTTCAATGATTAACACGTGTGGGCTACTTTGAATGTAAATGAGGTGCCAGAGTGCAGTGTATAAAAAAAACATCAAAATAGAGCTTGTTTATGTATATATACAGTATATACAGTATATATATATAAAAAATTCTATTTATTTTAACATTGTGATGCCATGATGTGATGCTAAACCTACCTCAGCCTTTTGCTTAGTATTACCCTGCCAATATAAATAATTAGACCAAAAAAACCATTGGTTTTGTTGTATTTGCAGCATGTTTGTCTATTTGTGTGTGTGTGTGTGTGTGTGTGTGTGTGTGTGTTTGCAGCACATGTCTTGCATGTTTTTTGTTTTGTTTTTTAACTGTGGTGCGTTGAGGTACAAGGCAGGAGTGCTACTTGTCACTCGTTGGCTCACAAGATTAGACAGAGAAAGGGGCTTTTCTATAGGAAAACAGGTTTATTTAGGTAGACATAGACAGACAGCTTCCTCTCTTTGAATAATGCACTTACAATTAGTTTTAATGGGTCAAATCATAACTTGGAAACTGCTTTTGGTTTCGCTGCTCCTGTAACTCCTGGAACATTCTACTATAAAAGTCCACAGTATGGCAATCTTGGGGGATTTTAGGAGGACTTTTAAATCTTTTTTCTGTTTCTTTCTGTTACTTATTTTTATTTTTCCTTCATCAATCTATTTCATGTTATGTCTTCTGTTATTATATTCTAATCTATTTGACTGTTAGTGTGTTCTGACAGTACAATCTATTTTATACTCAGGTCTCCCTGGGAGCACATTTTTACTGACTTCATTTATTTGGTCGTGTCTTAGGTCAAATTTAAGGTGAACAGTTACAAGATTTTTAGATAAGAGATAGCTTTAGAAAGAAAAGTGACTACATTGCAAGGTTTCACCCAACTAATGATTTTTAATGAATCATAATTACACTGTGACCTGTTAGAAATATGATTAATCAAATCTTAAATTGCAATCTGACATGTGGGACTGATAATGTCATTTTATTTTGTCCAAATGTCTTTGCTAGTCAGAATTCTGAGGAGCAGAAAGGCATTTTAATATATAGCAGATTGATAGAATATGTACTTTATTTTTTATGCAAAATAATAAAGGTTCAGTGTGTAGCATTTAGGGGCAGAAATTGAATATAATATTAATATTTATGTTTTTATTAGCGTATAATCACTTGCAACTAAGAAATGTTTTTATTACCTTAGATTGAGATTTTTGTATCTACTGTAGGAACAGGTTCTCGTCCTCAGTCCACCATGTTGCAAAGCCATGTTTCTACAGTAGCCCTGAACAGACAAACAAAGGCACCGTAGAGGAGGGTGAGATGAGGGGTAATTTCAACCACACCGCTAGATGCCACTAAATCCTACAGAATGGACCTTTAAATGAAGATATCGATTAAAGATTAAAAATAGTTTTCCGACTGCTAACTTAGTTTACTTTGACTATCTGAAGTGTGAAGTTCAGTCTGACTGGACATCACCCTAAATTTCTCACAGTTTAAGAGCTGCATTTATTGTTTTCGAGATTAAACATTAAGATAAGAGACAATACTTCAATACATTAGAAAATATCCTGAACTGGTGGTTTCAGCAATCAGAACGTGAATTAGAGTAAGTGCTACAGCACAGTCGTAACAAATAATGTATAATGTATTCATTGATACAATGATTGGAGTTTCATTAGTTTAAAAAAAAAAGAAAAAGAAATACAAAAAAGTTCTTTGGTCACATAATTCAGCAGCATCTGTGGTTGGAGATTAATTTCAGAGACAGGCACAGGGAGCAGCTCTGATGGGAATAAAATCGCACTTTTAATTTGCCCACATCACACCGTCGTACATTGATGTACAAAGTTCTGCACATAAACCACCATGGGTTACAAGAAGCCTATCTTGAGTCTATCTCCATTGTAAATGGCCAA
>JBBPCS010000283.1:10700595-10716339 GCA_037974645.1 Hollardia meadi
GTGTGTGTGTGTGTGTGTGTGTGTGTGTGTGTGTGTGTGTGTGTGTGTGTGTGTGTGTGTGTGTGTGTGTGGCCCAACCACTGAAATCATCACCAATGGGTGTGCTTTTCAGTATCAGCCTCTTTCTCACACTTCTACTGCAAGGACAAGACTCCATCTGACTATTTCTCCTCTCTACTAATTCAGACACTTATATTCAGTAAAAAAACAACAACATATCTGTCACAGGCATTTCTTTATATTATGTATCACGCACTTTGTTTGCTTTGCTCTGAGCAAAACTGAAAAGCTCTTTTCACTCCTCCACTGCAGTGACTCATCTTTTCTTTATTTTCAGTGCATTATAAAATGTTGTGTCTGTTCTTTACTCTGCTTGCATCAGCAGAGCTGCTACCTCTTTTTTCTTCTTTGTTACAAACGGGGAAACAGAGGCATGACAAAGATGTTAATGACGTCAGCTTGCAAGGGAAGCTTGAATGATTGAGAGTCTAAACCAGAAGCAAAGACCACTTCACTCTGATCTAGGGTCATGAAATGTATTCTGAAGGTTTTAACACCAGAAAGCAAACTACCAAAGCTATTAAATCTATAGGACGATGGCTTTTCCCAAATATGAGTGTATTTTAGTCTAACATTGTTGTTTTATTAACATTACAAAACACAGAAGAGTTTTGCGTAATTCTAGCTTGAATAGCAGTAGCAGTCATTTTGACTGTATGCATTATAGACAGCTACTTTTTCTCATTCTTGATTTAATTTCAATTTGTATCTGTAATTATGATAGGAGGTTCTGTGGTTGTCGAATAAATTTTGTTATGTTTATTATTACCTATCCTGACATTATAGATCCATTTATTCTGAGATTTTATATTTATTATTGAAATTACATGCACATAATGTATGCATTTTCGTGTGATTGAAACATTTTCAATTACTCCAGAGTGTTGTACATTCCAAAAGTTACATTATTATTAGATCTAATCATCTCCAAAATTCGAATAAATATTCTGCTTCAATCAATATTTGTTGGTGTTTAGCCAGATTTGGTTTCATTGCGGTCAAAAAAAACTTTGCTCTCTTGCTTGCCTCTCACACAGGCAGTCTGTCGGAGCAGTCTAGCAGCAATCTAGTAGCAACAATATCAAACATTAGGCTGCATTTATATAACCACAAGAACAAAAAATGCATTTCGGCTCTAAATCCATCATAGTGAATTACTTAGCCTAAGTGGTTACAAAAATATTACTATTTGCATTTGCATTTTGCTTTTATGGCCATTCTAGTATTTACAGAATAGCAGTGTAAGTTTTAAAGCAGGCTCCGTAGACAACAATTTAATCGACCATCCATTGCTGCCTTCAAAGAGCTCTTGTACACTGTAGAAATTAAAGGTTCTCTATTAGAGAACTCCTTGAGTGCCTCTGTCCAGACAAGCTTGACCCGTCTGACCCATTCAAGGTCTGTTGAAAACATCCATCTCATCCACCTCTCAGAAGATTAAAAATCGCCCCTTTGTACAATAAGTGCATGTTGCTGTGTGGATTTTTTTTCTCTCTCTCTAAAAAAAAAAAAAAAATTCCAAAATGAAGATCCAATGATTTTCATAGCCAATGATTTAACCTTTTTTGATAGATGTCTTTTTTTAAAGTGGAGTGCATGCATGGCTGTGGTCAGGTCTGCCTTCTGGTGACCTTGTTAAGTGTTGACCTGCGTCCCCACCTTGCTCTTTTTCCTGCTTCAAACCAAATTTGTCCTCCTGCAGAAATGGAGACCTTTGGCCCAGTGTGCTTTTGTAATTTTTTTTTCAGTCTGACTGTTACGAAATGGTGTTTTTGTTTCATGTTTGTTTCATGAGCTTTTTTCTCCCAGTGTCAGAGTCAGACGCCAACAAGGAACAAACACCTTGTCAGAGCTAAGATTTCTATAGATCTTTTTGGCCACCCACATTTCATATATATTTTTAGACTTGACAGCCCATTCTGTCAGACTTTTTTGACGGTTTTATACAACACTTGTTTTGAAAAGTTTGTGGATCCATTATGTGCCGCCTTTCTGGAGGTACTTTGTGTAACTTATTGTTACCAATGCTACGGATAACTCTTATGTTACGCCCTGCTAACGTTAGGCTATTGAATCATGGACACAAACAGCAATAATTCAAAAATATAATCCCCACATTAAACTGCCACTGTTAACTGCCTGTTACCCGAGACTTATAGCAGAGACCAGCATTAGAAGTTATGTTACCAGTCAAGACGACATCTCCGAGTCCCAGTTGTTGCTTCACATCTTTCCATCATGGTGTTGTTGGGCCAGTGGGTTATTCATGTCTTCTTCCGCCTTTCTTTTGTGACTTCTGCTGATCTAGGATGGTGGATGGTGACTATTGCATTCCTCTGACATGTTTGTTGTGGTCTCCTTCCATCTTGTTCTTTTTATGTTTTAAGTTTGCTGGCACTATGGTGACACTGCTATGAAGTATGTTTATGCTTTTCCCTCAGAACCTTTCTTTACAACTTACTGACATTAACACTAATATGATGGTGCTTTCAGCGGGCACATTTAGAAAGTGGCTGCACCTGAGCATGTTGGAAAAATAGGCTATAGCCGCCAAAACAGAGCTTAGGCTGGGTTTGGTCCATAAATTTTACTGCTTTGTATATCTAAACCTATAATTTTCCAGAGAAATTTACTTTTTGTACATTCAAAAGTTAGTTTTGAATGTGTTACAAGCTCAGGCCCTTCCATGTGCCTACATGGAAAGCCTGAGGCAGAGAAATAAGCAGCAAACAGAGCAGGCATCGATGACAACAGAAATTACATTGATTAAGTCAGACACAACATAAAAAGGAGGAGCTGGGGTGGAGGTGGATTGCAGAGGAAGCAGGAAGAGTAGGCAGGTCAAAGCAGCTTAAATAGTGCGCCCTGTATGAGATTTACCAATTGAATGCATAGAAGAGAATCAGCTGAGCCATCAGCTGACGTGGGCTGGCTTCAGATCAGCTGATTTAGCTGAGATTGTGAGCTGAGCTTGACTTCCGTGGCCTGCCAGAACTAACGCAATGCTTGGTTTGTTTTTCAAATGTGCACTTCCAAGTCGCTCCAGGCACACTGTCATGTCAAAAATAACAGCCCTTTACTGAAATACCTAGACAGTTTAGCATGTAACCTCTCAGGTCTGCATCAGGTAATTCCCTCAACATACTCAGATTTCTTCAAAGCTCTTCAAGTCTAAGAGGGCGAGAAAAGAAAATATGTGTGTTGTACTGTCGGCTGAAATCAAGGCAACTGCTTGAGGTTTCAACTTGAAACAGGCCTGATACTGTTTGTTTTATTCTTCATACAACAGAGACCTGTGTTTAAAGAAGAAAAAGGCCAAACTTGGGGCTGATGCATGTAGTTGAACATCAATATGAGTGTGGCACAGTCAACGAGCTTTATTTCTGGGCCACTTAATATTCCCGTCTGGCATCTGTTAGCTCCATTTTATGCAGATTGCATTTTGAATGGCTCAGTGGGAAAATGCAATGTCAATGAATTACAACGTACATCACATTATCTCACCCACTACAGCTTTGTCATTCAGTTGATGGGGCTGTCGCCTGTATATGCCTGGACAACTCTGGCTGTTTGCCAGCATGTCCTGTTGATGTAGCCAACTTTATCCCCTTTGCCAGTGAGCTGTGACTAATATGAAAACACATCTGACATGTGGCATACTCGATCTGCTGGTTTTAAATAGATGTTGGCTCAGTAAAGCATTCACTTGCTCTTTTCTTTAAGGGGGTAGACATCTGCCTGCACAGTGTCTGGGGAAAATGCAAGAAAGCTTCTCACATATGTATGTGTAATGTGTACATATTATGGATAAGCAGGCTCTTTTCATATGACTTAAGTGCTGTGGTGTTTGTTTCTTGGCACATAAAAGCTGAGACAAATGAAGAGATTCAATGGAAGTTATGTTGCTGCACTGAAAACTCTTTCTGGCTGGTCAGGTCACCTGCATCCTGAGCTTGTACATGCCTTTGATGAAAAATCTGATGACTCCTATGTGTATCAGAGAAAAATCACTTTACACCACTGGCTCCCAACATTTTTTGCCTTGTGATCCCATTAAAAAAAGGCAAGTCTACTTCTGACCTTTTTTTCCACAGGTCATGGCCTCATTGTGGACATGAGTTATAGGTTCAATCAAAGAGTTTTGTTGTTTTTTCAGGTTCAGTTTCAGTTTAAAGGATTTTAAGTCTTGGGGAGATAAAGGTGTCCAGCATTTCACAAGAAAAATAAAGCTAATTTTAGAGTAAAGTTAGAAAAAATAAATGCTAATTAATTTATAATTTGGTTTCATTTCAAACATGTTTTTGTCTTATCCCTTTAACCATATTGTGACCTCTCGGCTTTATCTTTGGACCCCTTCTGGGGCCCCAATACCCCTGGTGTAATCTTTTCCACTTAAAGCTCCTATAAGAAATACTTTCACATGAACAATGGATCAATTGTGGAAGTGAAGGGACTCAGTTCCTTTAGTGTCTTTCAGCTCATTGTTTTGGTTGCCCCTAACTTTACTGTTTCACTCACACCACTCTTATAATATTATTTTCGGCTGCAACAGGCAGCTGTTTTCAGTGGAAAAAGCTCAGATAAAACAATTTGACACCTGTCCAGCACCACACAGCAGTTAGATACTCGATCACGAATATTAGTGGAGCATTCAGCAGCTAAAGAGATATTTCCATCAGGAGTGAGTGGAGACCAAAAGGACTTGATGGAGAGTGAATATTGGACTTGTATAAAGAGGGAACAGTTGAATAAGGGCCTGAATATAGTCCAAAATGGATGCGTACAATGGACAGCTGTGGACACCAGAGATGAGTGGCAGTTCTGTCTACACTACCTTCTGTAGTCTGCTTTGAGGAAGCATTCCACACGTGTTCCATAGTTTGTTGGAGCATAGAGGATGCGTGTACGTGTTGTAAAACTAAATTTACATATGGTTAAAGCTTGTTTCTGTTTCTCCTAAGTGGTCAAATGAATTAATGCTGGTTTAAGGAAAGGCTTATGTTCTGTTATTGTGTAACTTAATCTGTAGACTATTTTGATAGGGATCTGATAATGACATCCTACTAATGATTTGCTGAATTTCACCGTAACAGCACGGCTGGGCCACTCACGGCCCTTCACAGTATGGCTCAAAGCCACTACCCTATACTTTACAGCTTTTTATCTTGGTGAAATGAATCTTTAATTGCTGGATGGCAGTTGCAAAGTCTTGCTTTTTTCCATCAGCACCCTGCACAGCTCTTACATTATTTGCAGTTCGATCTGTGGTGTGCAGTCAACAAACAGGAAAGCTGTTGAATAAAATAGGATATCTTCGAGGCAAGGGTTTAATGCATGTTTACTGTGCTGTAAAAGATTTCTTGCTCTTAGTGTCTAATTACTCCCCCTATTATACATCCCCTCTCTGCCTCTTTCCTCCTTCTGTTTTTTTTTTATCACTGATGTCAGGAAAAACAATGAAAAAAAGAATCAACAGCTCAGTATCCCATTGTTCCAATTGCCTTTTTTTTTTCCAGCATAACAAGCTAATTTATCAAATGCCTCACATTTGCCCTGTCCTCAGATTCCCTGACACTATAGAATAACCTTTTGTTTTTGTTCTCCCAGTTACTCACACCAAATCTACACTCTGTAAGGAAGTGCTATTACTCAAAATCATTTTTAATTATTAGGGAGGAGGGCGCTTTGAAAAAAACAAATATGTTCCTCGGTACTGTAATTTAGGCAAAGCCTGAATATTATCAGTTACTTAACAAACATCAACCTGAGCACATTATGGGGTTAATAAAAAAAAATCAGCACTGCCCCACCTATCCATCACAAACTAGAGGTTAAACTCAGGTACAATTCTTTTTATATTGGTCTCATGTATCTATAACCCGTCATAGATGAATAATTAATTGACCATTAGCTGACGTAGCTGGTCATTAGTGCACACGGTCATGGTACATCCCTGGCCTCAGGTTACACCTCTGAAGACATGCTGCAGTGCCAGCTAAGGCCAAAGCAACAGTCTGTGGATACAATTTACAAATTTACTGCAGAAGCAGCTGTGGTGCAGTTAATGACTCCTTTCCTCCAGATGAAATGGGTAATAACAGGATGCAGTTTAAAAACAGCGTAACATGCCATCCTAACTTGTGCATTCCAAAAAATAGCATATTTTAATGTTTTGTACTTTCCTTGGTGTTACAGGTACATACGTAGCTCAAGACTTTTAGATCATAATGAATAGGTTTGCCTCTCATTTCTACACTTACCTTCTACCAGAGCTAGCGTTGGAAGCAATAATTACAAGGTGAGGCACACAATGCTGGTAGTTCCTTGTAAGACCTGAATAATTAATAATCAACATTAGAAGGTGATTTACAAAGGCAGCTAAATAAACAGACAAGCCATAAAATCAATACATTGTAAAAACGGGTTAAAAACATGTGAAAACAAGAATTAAAACTCAAATAAAATCAGGAAAGGCTCTCCAGCAAAAGTATGTTTTAAGAAGGGATTTAAAAGAACTCACTGACTCAGCTGACCTGATCTCCTCGGGCAGATTGTACCAGAGCCTCGGGGCCCTGACTGTGAACGCCCTCTCTCCTTTAGTCTTCAGCCGGGCCTCTGGAACAGAAGAAAGACCTCTGCCCGAGGATCTCAAAGTACATACCGGCGCGTACGGTACCAAAATGTCAGAGATATAGCAGGGAGCAAGGCCATCTCAAAATCTTAAAATCCATTCTAAAATATACTGGGAGCCAATGTAAAGACGCTCAAACAGGAGTAATTGATCCCGTCTCTAAGTTCTCCCTGGGTGAGAAGGCACAGGATATTTCATAATGAAAAGATGCAGGAGTCTCTTTACAGCAACAACTATTTGATAAACTACCCTATTATACAGCTAGTTGGCAAACATGTTTTAGTGTCTATATACAACATAGACCTACACAGCCAATGGTCACATAACACTACACATTTTAACTTGTCCTATTTTTCATTTTAAGGGGACTAATATGATATGAATCATTTGCTTTCTCAATTAAGACGCCATGTTTCTCTCTTCAGTTTATTGTGGTGTGGCAGAAAGCTGCTGTGTGTCCCCTTTCAGCCTTTGTTATTGACTCAGTCATCTTTGTTATTCCCTCTCCATAGATATGAGAAAAAAATCTGTACAGGACTCCCTTCACTGCAACACAAAATATACTCACTCTTTGTTGTCATGCTTGTATAACACCCTCAAATGCCTCCGCAGCCCCTCGGTCTGTCTCGCCGCGTGGGGTTTCAGCTTGGTTTTGCATTATTTGCAAAATCTACAAAAGTGTTGTTTGGATTTTGGTTGTAGTGTGTCATTAACAAAGGTTTTGTTTTACAGAAATACCTCAGCTTTTGGAAATGAGTTCTTTGATGAATTTCCAGAGGTTGACCTCAGAATGGACATTCATCAAACGTACAAAGAAACTGGAAAATATTAATCTAAACCCACTGCTGCAAACTGATCTGAGTTTTAAATTCTAAAGATTATTTTTGCTGCAGCCAAAGAGTGCATGCTTTGATCCTTTTTTAGTATTAACTAAATCAAATTTTAATTTAAAAGGAATAGTTTGACATTTTAGAAAATAGGCTTATTTGCTTTCTTGCTAATAGTCAGATGCAAAGATTCCACTGTCACATGTCAGATATGACACCTGGCTCTGTCCAGATGTTAAAAAAAAAAAAAAAATCAGCTGAGCAGCCTCCTCTAAAACTAATTAACCTGGTTCGTTTCATCTGTACAAAGAGTGTAAAAAGACATTTTGTGATTTGACAGGGGGTTATGGGCAATACTACTTTATGACAAGGCACAATTACTTTTTGGAGTTGCCTGGCAACTAGTCATAGTGAGTCATGGGATACATCTTGAAAACAAAACAACAAAAATACAGTATCTTACCCTCTAAAACATATTCTGTATTAGCACATGATCCAGAAAATCTACATGAAAAACTAAACATTTGTCCCATGTCCAGTAGCGGAAGTCTGTGTGAGATAGCATGGAAGGTTACGTTATTGTAACCCTTGTTCTATAAGCACAGGCGGAGCCCTATACTGGAGTCTATGGACACTGCTCCTTTCCAATTACGATCATGTATTCACCTACTGAAATTTTGGTACCCATAGAGTCCAGATAGTGAGACAGAACATATTGTTACAGTTTGCAACCAATTACACTCAGGACCCAAAAGCAGACTCAGAGATGGTGGAGCGTTTCTGTGAGTTTTTATTATAAAATGGTCCTGAGCTTGAGGTGGATCGAAGGCGAGTGGTCGAGGCAGGCAGGAAAGCAGGCAAGATGGCTGAGGGCAGGCTGATCTTTGGAATCCAGCAATGAGAAAGTGGCCGGTTTGGTGGAGGCGCGTCCGCAAGGAGTTCTGGCGTCGAGGGCAAGGCAGGGAGATTCACAATAGCTGACGGAACAATTGGAGTTTATGAACTGATTGGATGCAGGTGGGATGGAGAGTCAGGTTCACAGGTGAGCGAAGCTGCACCCACGATGAATCAGACACAGACAAACACAGAGAAGGAGGGGAAACAAGAGGGAGAGACAGGAAAACAGACAACACGGAAAAACACTGAAGTCACAGCTGCGACACATATTCCACTACATTTCACTAATGCTGTTCACTTTAAAAAATATATCCTGTTAACAAGTCAAACGGGAGAGAAAACATAATCTCCTTGACAGAGAAAACACTGAACACATTAAATAAAATGTACTTGATTTTTTTAATGGATTAAAAGATGAAGATGGATGAATAAAACAAAAGTATTACAGCCTAATGCATGGTAAGATTATGCGAGCATTACCCCAGCACCAACAATAGGGATAACACAAGTATTAGGCAGGGTTTAAAAATATATATGCAAAATGGCTGCCATCTGACAGAAAGTCAAGGAAAGAGGAAGGAAGCACAAAAAAAAGGGGGAGGTAGAGGGGAGAATGGATGGAGATGGAGAGAAAGGAGCCAGTATAGTGATCTTTCATCATAATCCTGTTACTGTTGAATAATTTAAGTATCTCCTTGCAGACATTAATTTCCTATCATCTACTCTGCCTTTAATTCAGTGAGAGAATTAATGAGGATTGACATGGCTGCTCTTTCTTGTGCCGTGAAAGCCAACATGGAGCTGTTGATAAGTGGGACGTGACGGTGGAACAATGGGCAGCCGGTTATAGTCTAATCATTTATTTTACATTTCATCATGAGCGCTCATTAGCTTCCAAGAAAATAGAGCATGAGAATACATGGAATAATGTTAGAGTGCTAATAATTATCAAAATGATCAAAGCTCTGCAGATGTGTTGCATTTTAATTTTTAAAGAAGCGATTTGTGAAGTGAATTAAGCATATACCATAATCTTTAGTGCGCATTATCTTTGAAAGGTCACCTCTGCAGTGTAGTAGGCATATCGAGAACGAAGCCATGCAACTGATAGGCCATCTGTTTCAAAGATTGATAGCTCTCTGCTGCTATCAGCGATACGCCAACGTGCCTCTTAGCATTCTGTAGATCTTCATTGTTTTTCTTCAAGGACATCAGGGGTATACAACACCATATAAAATGACATTTCTGAATAATAGAAAGAGAGAAATGTGGGAGAAAGAGTGGGAGAAATAAAAGAGAAGATAGCCCCCCCCCCCAAAAAAAATACACCACTGTCAACAATCTTACCACAATTGTTTTGAAATACAGTGCTGTAACATTGCACAGTTCAGAGCTCGTCTTTGTAGGCTGGAAGGAGAGGAACATCGCTGGGAATAGCGGTGGTGGGGGGCGGCTTCAAAGATCTGTCATGTTCCGAGCCGACTTTAATGGCTGAGCGGGCGAACGGAGCTGCGGTGACATTCACATCATGAAAACCCAGAGGAATTTTATAAAAGATAAGAAAAACTAAGGATGTCACTGTCTAGATGTAGAACGGTGAAGGGGAATCACCTTAATTCTTATTTTTAGATGTTTTTATGAATGGACAATCACCCTGTCTATTATTTTCTAACAGCTTTTTACTGTCAGTGAAACTTGAGACTATCTGGCACACTTTAGTTGAGGACATTTCCTACACTTTTTGAAGAAATTCGAATCCTTCAGAGTGAAAAAAAAAATATCTGTACAAGTTATGAAGTCAACAATATTCTAGGCACTGGTGATAGCAGTTTAATTGAAATGTCAGTCGAGAGACGGGGATTCCGAATCCACAGAATCTGTGTTTTTTCCGGTGTCCTCATCTCTTTATCTTCTCTTCTTTCGGTCTTTCTCTGCTCTGAGTTACAGCTTCATCTTGCAGCCATAGCCGAGGACAGGGGGCGAGCCATGCATCAGGTAGCGCCATCAATGCCGTACTCATTTGACCCATCACCCCAACAATGGAGAATGACCCTGAGCTGCTCCTCCAATTAATCAGCCAACCTTCCCTTCTTGCCACCAGCTGCCCTCCCTCGCCTTTCTCGTCTCCACCCCGACGCCTCCATCCAAGTTGACCCAAGGCGGCTGAAAACCTCTGCCTGCTTCCCCTGCCTATGAGGGTCAAAGACAGTGGTCCACCATTCCGCATGACTGCCAGTATAAATCTGACGGAAGTAATTACCCATCACCCTCTGGGGGCCATGAGCAGGCTTCCCGCCCCCTCTTCAACTTCAACGTAGTTCGGCCTTATTATACTCAGCTGGGAGGAGGATTGCGGCGCATGAGCGGAGAGAGTCGTATTTTCAGTTAATTGCCTCTGGCAGGTGAGGACATCAGTTCCAACGGGTGCTCAGGCAGATGGCTCACTGGAGGCAGGTTCAATCAACTAATTGTAAAGTTCTGATAGGGCTCGGGGGAGGCGTTGACCTCGAGCTGAGGCACAGGGACATGAGACGGACTGAACGGCTAAAGGTCTGCAAGGGATAGAGGAGATTCATTTTGCATGCTTCCAAATTTTCTACATGCGCTAAATCACCTTTTTAGACATTTTTGCACGTTGTAACATCACGTTAAGTGTGTGTGTGTGTGTGTGCAGACTTTCCTCGAATTCACAACACACACACATAACGCACACACACATACCACACACAGGTACGCACAAACAGGTGTAGCGTATATAGCGAGGCCCCGCTCAAGCACACGTCCTTGCAGTTGCCTTGAGCTGTGGCGTTTATTGCTGAGGGAATTGGTGGAGATGTAAATAAAGTTGTAGGCTGAGGCGAAATTACTTTGCTGGCAAAAACAAAAGGCGAGGAAGCCAATATGGCAAGAGAGCAACGAGAAGCCAGGGGTGAAAGTCAACCAATCAACACGCACAGCTGTCGGACGCCACACGTGAAAAAATAAGAGCTGTATTTTTTTTCTCTCCAATTTCCTTTTAATATTGACTTGTGTGGGTTCAGTTTTCATTTTTATTTTTGATTTATTTTTGGACAGCTCATCCACCGTCTTTATTTGAAAAGGCAAAGGTACAAAAGCATATGAAACAGGCCAGAGGCAGACATTTGGACAAGATGTGAGACAAGATAAAGTGGTAGGAAGAGACGCAGAGGGGTGAGGTGGAGATGGATGGAGCGTATTTCAGAGAGCAGAGGGAGAATGATGACAGGTCAGGCATGCCCATGGGGCTTGTGTCAGTGAATAATCTTCACATTAGCGTTGACTCATTTAAATAATATGGATCACTCAGCAGATACAATGTTGCTACAGGAATATTAAAAGCTCAGCAGCCTTTAAACAAAGTTATCCTTAAAACCACACTGGGGTTTGATTTTGGGTGTTTGATTATCTAAATACAACGCTAAACCTGACATGGCATGGTATCCCCAGTGAATATTTCATTATAAAACATGTATTAAAATATTGGTTACATACATTTTTTTTTATTGAACAGTCTCAAGTCATATTCTAAGACCTTTCTTTTACCTTATTGTGCAGGACACTGTTGAAGTATGCATTTTAAAACACATAAGCTTGTCAACAAGAAATCCCAGCCTTCTTTAAGCTAAAGATCTTAGTAATTGAACAGTATTGCCTTCATACTTACCTAAATTTAGAGCTATAATCTAATCACTTATTAGCAACAGCTGACCAATTACCATCTCTACTTGTTTATGTGTCTGTGCGTCTCCCCTGAGAGTTTTATTGGATTTCTGAGAGTAACATTTTAGTCCAGAACATTAAGTCGCCAAAATAAATGGAAATGGAGACAAGCCCTGTATGCAGTAATTGAAAAAATGTCTTTTTTTTGTTTTTTTAGGCATCCAGGTTCCATAATTATGCCCATTATTTCAACCACATGTAATGATCAGCAGTTAAGATTAAGTTAAGCCTCAACCTCAAAATATAGTCATTAAAACATTTTACTTGAAGTTTCAGTCTAGATGTCTAGACTTGACCTGCAAATCACCAAAAACATGCTTAGTTTGACATTATGCTCAAGACTTCTAAAATTCTCCAACTAATGAACTTCATCTTTGAAATAAAAAAAAACAGCAACTTGGATGAATATGTAAAGGCACAGATTACAAAATCAATGTTAAAAACAGGGTTGTCTCACCGCCTAAACTCAATAAAACATTAGTGGTATCACATGTTGATCATCAGCTTATTTCTCAGAATACATGATCCACCTCTGATTTAGACGGGTTCCAGACCTCTTAATCAGCCACATCTCTGATTTGTCTGGCAATTCAGGCTGTTTACCTTGGCTGACCAATTAGAGCTTAGAAGGAAAAATTAATGATGTGGACTTTACTGTCCTACATAGCTAATAGCTATCAACCTATAGCTACATCCATGAAAACTAGTGGCATTAAAATGACAACAAAAACTGACCAAAACTGTGGATGAGACCGACACAGCTCTATAGATTGATTGACGTGAGGTTGCAGATTGCAACCAACTGAACACCCCTTGTCTCACCCTCCCCAATGGTTGCCACTAATAACACAAAAGGAGCCAGTGTTTGGTTTGTCCATTCTGGGCTACTGTAGAAACATGGCGTTGCAACATGTTGGACTCTGTGGAAGAGGACCAGGCCTGCTGCTGGCCATTTGGGTGCCCTAAGCATAATTGCTTTGTGGTGCATATAGTATATATTGTATAGTATATATACTATACTATATATATAACAAATGTATACGCGTTTGCTTCATCCAATGTTATTGTTTGTTTTTTTTCAATTTTAGACAAGCTATAGCACAGAGTGTAACAAGGCAGCACCTTTATGGATTGGAGCTATATTGGGCCTACGGCTGCCCAGATCACGGCCTTGAATAACCGGGGGAGTCACCGCGGGCAACAGGCTTAGCTAAACCAGGCGAACATGGCTGAATACCAGACAAGGACCGGACTCTGCCTTTGAGACCGACGAAGGCCAGTTTGATAATAAATGTAAGAATATCTACTTCCTTGACCTTGTTTGTTTTGTTTGTCACACTTTCATTTCATGTGGACATGACTGATATAATGTTTCACCACAGATGGTCTTCTTCAGGTAAAAGTGAAGAAGTGAACACACCTGTATTTAATAATGATGAAACATTACAGCATTAAGTCGTCATTAGACCAAATGAGGATTGTGGAGACCTGCACGTGGGGGGCTCAGACCTGAACTCTGTGATGGGAACTAGGACTTGGGACATCATGTTTATACATGTATTTACTTTTTGCCACAAACAGTCTATTATGTACATGCACATGATTTGCTGATTTATTTGCCAAATCATAAAATAATATAGGAGACAACACGCAGAAGTTTAAACAAAAAATGTACTGATTGGCGCACCTAATAGAGTATAATATTAATGTAATATTTTGTGATCAAACTTGAGAGATACAGACTGGGAATATTGTCCTGTTATCAGGAGATGATTATTTGTCATTTCGTCAAACACACAGGTGGATGAGGAATTAAGACCATATGTGGTTTTGCAAAGTAAAAGTAGGCTACTTCTGCTGAGTACAGTTTGTGGCATCTCTAACTGCATCCAACTCTGTCTGCGTTCCAGTTTTAGGCCTACAAAGGTTAGATAACACCACGCGCCCCCTACCCCCACCCCCCCAGACAAAACAAATCTCACTTCTGAAGTCAAAAGTTGGCAGGCCTGCCATTTTCAAAATCCCAGTTGCAATGGGAAACAACAACCTCCAAGCCAGCGGCCTACAGGCTGAAAAAAGCAAATTACCCTGACCTGCTCGCTAACGGTACAAACCTAAACAAGTTTGCAACTGTCACCTCCCCATGTGTTCCCTGTGACAATGTTTTTGCAGAGGGACTGTTTGTGTGCTGGGCTTATACCAGAATCATAATGGGAGCAGCCAGACCTTTCTCCAGCACTGACACAGTGCTGTGGAGAGCTAACATGTCAGTCTCGATAAGTTAAGTGAAACAAGATGGCACTTCAGTCCGATTATCAGGCTACCTCAGGATTAGTACAATGTTCAAATTACTTACTGTATTACTAGACATGAAAATCACTGAATCATTTCAGCATGTCTTTTCCATCTTGTTGCGTTACTTCAAACAGTATTACTCAGGTTTAGCAAGACTGCAGTGCAATTACAAATCACCGCTCTGCTGCATAAAATGAGAAAACCTATATGTCTGTTCTTCTGAGCATGAAGCCAGGAGTGCAATTTTGAAGGCAAGAGGTCACGGATGCGTTCATTGTTCAAGTGGTTGCTGCTAGTGTTTTGGATACAGTTTTTAATTAGGTTTCTTGGGCTCACTGCAGCCGTGAAGGAACACATTCACTCCGCTGAAGTTTTTGTAAACATGTAAAAGTTGTCACAGTTTTGACTTTTCTCTGACAGTTTTTTTTGTTTTTTTTTAACTTTAAAAAACTGAAGTGTGACAGGCACTCGGAGCAATTTTGCTTGGGGGAAGTCCTTTTGTTTACTGTGATGTCGATCAGCCATCGGTTTAGATGGAACATGTAATGCTTCTAAGCAGCTGGCAGCTCTGTCTTCTCTCTGACAGGATATCTGTCATAAAACATGATAGTCTTTCATTCTTCACTGAGACACTCAAAGTCAGCTTCTCCCCCCTCTTGCAGATTACACATTCGATCCACTTTGGATAGCTCTATTCGTCATGTGCGAATCATTGTGCTGTTGACTGCGCTTTGTTGTGGTGAGGCAGTTGATAAATGCCAACGGGGGGAACTGCTAAACCTCACCTTGGTGAAAACATAGGAGCAGGAAACAGCCAGACATGAATGAAACCTCGCCTTGACTTTGATGGGTCACAACATGAGCAAAACAGCAATGTGCTGCTGTGGCTCTGCTCTGAGAAAGAGCATGTGCGAGTGTGAGGGATGAGTCGAGGTGGCATTATACTCATCAGGCACAATGACAGCTCTGGTGGATTGGATTTGTCTCCTTTTCTTTTCTTTTCCAGCCATAACTCATTCTGCCACAGAGTCGCAGTAGACTACGAGTGTTGTTTCGATGGGTTATTGAATTGTTTTTGTTCTCTTATTTTAGTGCAAATGAATTCAGTTCATATTTGAGTGCAATGCTTTTAGCTCAAGCTGCACGATGAATGTGTCAAATGAAGTGTGTTACACAAGCTCCTGGGCCTTGGGAGAGCTGCGCTGCTTTCACTGAGCAATCCTTTGTGTGTGTGTGTGTGTGTGTGTGTGTGTGTGTGTGTGTGTGTGTGTGTGTGTGTGTGTGTGTGTGTGT
>JBBPCS010000283.1:10716439-10728670 GCA_037974645.1 Hollardia meadi
CATTTCTCACAGTGTATCGATGATGATATATCTTAAATCCGTGTGACTTGATGTATTTGAAGTAATTTTCACTGTGACTGTACATACTATTTGATTATCATAAATGACAAAAAGGGAGGAAATGTAATAGAAATTTCTTGTTTAATAGAAAAATTGCATGCTGAACTTTGTATGACTTAAAGGGCATCTCGCCCTCTGCACGTATGCTATGTTTTGTTTACTCCTTAATATGAGATGGTTTTGAACAAATGAAGGAAGACTCCCTTAAACCTTGAACGCAGCTGCTTCAGCTGCTTCTTTTCCTTTCGGTTAAACCGTTCACACACACACACATCCTGTTATCACATACTCCTTTTTCCTCTATAAAAAGCATGTATAGTCTCTGAACAGACATCAGTCTGCACCTACACTCTGGTGTGCGTGTAGCTGATCACTGATCACAAAGTTCTTATTAAATGACACAAAGACAATTTCTTTATTGTGTCGACTCTTATTTCAGATTTCCACCACAAACTAGCAAATTAAGAAAACATCTTCATCAGTTTGACAACTCGTGCACTGCAAACACTCATAACACAACCAAATGGAGAAACACAATGCAAGTAGCACAGATGACAACTGGAAGTTTCTAGGGGACACTAAAAAAGTGTTTTTCTCTTTATTTTAATATCATGATGGCATGAGTCAGATATTAGCCAGTGGCAGATATCTGTTGTTAACCTAGCCTTTGCATTTTGTTTATCAGTAGCCTGCCAATTCAAATAATACCACGAAAAAACACACTGAGCTATCATGATATTAAAGTAAAGAGAAAAACTTATATTTTAGTTTATTTTCCAACACCACTGACGAGTAGCCGACTTCAATAACTTTGAGAGTCACAAATGGTCGCAAAACAAGCGTGTCCATCACCTTTTAGTGTCCCCGAGAAACATCAATATTCGTTGTCATCTGTGCTACTTGCTTTGTTTGGTTGTGTTGTGAGTGTTGAGAGTTGTCAAATTGATGAATGATGCGTTGAGCTCTCTCGGCCACCGTAGAAATAACAACTGCTGCTAGCAGATTTTATCAGCTGTAGCTAGTTAAAGTATTCTAATGCTAACCCTAAAACTTCAGGTGATTTGTTTTACATCACACTTGATAAAACAAGAAGCCCTTAAACAGGTTTTAAATATGTTTATGATGGCTACATACCAAAGGTTACATGATGTAATACTAGAAGCAAAAAGCTACATGTCCTTGGCAAAAAGTCAGCATCCTCACCCACTAATGATCCACAGAAGATGGTAAAAAAAAAAAAAAAGCACTACATTCAGCTTTGTTCCTGTATTGCAGGTTAGAGCTAGTCAGTCCTAGTCATCCCCTAAAAAACAAGACAGAGGTTAGATTCATGCTTTAATGTTTTCATTTTTGAACAGTATGTTTCACTTGCACAAGAGAGGAGGGTTTGACAATGAAGAATAACTGACGAGTTTACCAAACACAACTAGGCCTATCTAAGGAAGTGTAAACCTCCTTAAACCAAATAAATGCTACTAAACTGTTAATAAACTCTGATATTGTGGCATATTGGCTGCCACAATGTGGATTTTCCAGTCCCTTTCCCCCAACATGTTTTTATTTCTCAATAGTGTAGAATAACCAGGAAACGCTGGTTAAAGTAAGCATAGCAGTACACTGAGTATCCTTATTTCCCCCATCCCTTCCTTCCACCCCTGTAAGCCCAAGTAGACAAAACAAGAACAAAAACGGGACGCAGCACACATGTATACACGCAGCTTTCAGATGAGAGAAACAAAACAACAAACACAAAGCAAAAAAAAAAAAAAGCAAAAAAAACAGGGACAGAGTTTTAAGTAACAAATTGACCATGTCCATTATTGATAACCTCTAGGAAGGTTTTCCAAATAAGAAAGTAAAGGAAACCAAAGTTCTTGAAAAATATTTCCACTGGTTTTTAGACGTTCATTTCTCTAATG
The DNA here is from genome assembly GCA_037974645.1 of Hollardia meadi. NCBI lineage: Eukaryota > Metazoa > Chordata > Actinopteri > Tetraodontiformes > Triacanthodidae > Hollardia > Hollardia meadi. The sequence continues at coordinate 10,718,419 of JBBPCS010000283.1, forward strand.
GAATAAAAGATAATATTTGGTCCACAAAAAAGTTGGAGGAGATTCATCTTCCCAAAAAAGAAATATGCAATATTTTTCAGCAAAATATATTAATTAGGCTATATCCTGCATTTTTTTTTTTTTAGATCTAATTGAAAATGTCATTTAATAAATACAACTTAGATCCCCCAAAAAGTTGGGATGCTGTGTACACTATAAATAAAATCAAAATGAAATAATTTGCAAATCCTTTTCGACCTCATGTTCAAACTGATTAACTTTAACTTAACTGTTTTTTACTCAACTATACACTCAATTTGATGCCTTCAAGAATAGGTGAGAATATCACTTTTAAAACTGTAAACAACAATTAGAGCTCCCAAGCGCTTACGTACACAAGGGCCTGTTTCCCACTTGTTGAAGTGGTACACAAGTCAAGTCACGTTGTTCTTCCAATCAATGTACTGTACATCAAACCCTTTAGCGCTCACTTTAACCCTAACCTGCCCTAATGATTTGCCCTAATCCTGCAAAAAAAAAAAAAAAGACATCAAACACGTTAAAGTGCAATCGAACATCATTCAAGTCAGAAAACTAAAGTCCCAAACTCAAGCGGAATACATCGAGTTCACTGACATGAACACAACTGACGTCACAGCAGTATGGCTATCGACTTCCCACTTGCAGTGGATTGCAGCAGAACCTTCCTTGGGTTTGGCGCCGCTAACATTTCAACAACGTTTCACACTCTAACTATTCATGACTTGACTTTGCCATCTTTAAAAAAACAATTGCTTTACACCGGAGCCAGCAGGATCTTCGACTCTTCGTTACACATCAGTTGTGCCATGGGCCCTCTTATATAACATTTCATGAACCTTCTAGCTGCTCTAGCTGCAGTTTCATGAAAATTCAACAAATCTTTCTCCCTATACGTAAAGTTTAGCATCCGCCGCCATGTAGGAAGCGCGGCTGCTCCTCCAGTCTCTTGTCGTATCACAGCGGGAGAATAAAGGCTCCCTCTGGTCCCCTGGGGGCAGCGCAGTCAAGGACACCTGTCTTCTGCTGTGCTTCGCTGTGTTTACTGCACTCCAGTCAGCACGCTGCCTGATTACATAAAACACTGAATGCATGAGTGTCCTACACAGGACGCCTAAGGCTTCAACAGTCATGGTGTGCAGTGGAGTTCCTCTCCCTCCTGTCCCAGACTCACTCCACCAGCTGGCTGCTCATCTGCCTCCCTCCTCCTCTCCACCTCGCTGTCTCTCTGTTATTTGCACCTCAGAAGACCGGTTGCTTGTGAGGACGGCTTTGCACGCTCGCTTGAATCTCGCAGCGAGTTACTCTGGTCAGTCTGTGTGTACGTGTCTCTGAGTGACAAAGAGGTCGGCTCTAATTAAAATCAGCATTTGATGCCACAGGGAATGGTAACCATTGTTGTGGCTGCAGTCAGCCCACTCAGTCCCCTAAGCAACAGAGCTACAGCTAATGAGAGGGGAAGACATGGCTGTGCTGCCAGAGGGGCATTGGCTGATCTCCGTCTCTTTTTATTTTCCTGTTCTGTGACTTTAATCATCTTTACATTGAGCTCATAAATGCTTGTTTTTCTGCTCTCTGTCTTCCTCTGACTCGACCCTCATCCATCTGTCTTTGGCCCTTTGCTAATTTAGTAAACCTATAGGCGTACTTGCCATGCTTTGATTGTGTTTTCTATTCTCTCTCCCGTTTTCTTCACCCCTATCTGTCCAATTACATCGAGCTGTGTCTTTTAACCATTCTTCATCTCACTCTTCTTCCCATTAAAAGCAGCACATGCATCTCCCACCTCATTGCCGTCTTCTTCTCATCTCTGTTGCAATTAACAAATTCATATTTCTTTCCATTGCAGGCTCCCTCTTCATCCTCCTGTCCCTCACTCGCCTTGATGAAGTGAGAATACACATTCATAAGATGCTCAAATATCTTTGGCTAGTCTGTGAGCATGTAAAAGGCAATTTGAAATTCAACGCAACATTTATCTGTCAAAGGTCTGCAGTCATATCTCAGTAGCGTCGGCTCTGTTAGCCTGCAGAAATACCACCGAATTAGTAGTTTGTAGTGCAATTCAAAACACTTTTAGTAAGCTGTATGATGAGAATACAGATTAAACACTTGAACGTGCGTGACAGACTACTTTGGGTGATCTTCTTTGTAAAAAGTGCTGCAATCTAACAGCATTATGTTCCTGCCTCCCCCTTGCTGAATGATGGTCTGCAAAAGAGGTGACATGAACAAATTGCTCCCCTTCATTTTGCTAAAGTTTGGATAGACGTGCTTGGCGGCTTCTTGTCACTGCTCTTTGATAGGCGAGGAGTGTAGAGGGATAATGTCAACAAACATTTAAGCCATAACTGAACATCTATTGTAAAATTCCAATATGCAATTCTGAAAATGGCAGGAATGTCTAATTGCCTTGTCGTCTGGAGAATCACAAGGTCAGCGGCTCGCACTCAGGGAGAAATATCTGCCTTTGTCTCCCACTGAGCTGATTGTTTTGGGCGTTGCATGATATGCTTTGTCTGCGAGTGAGTCGAGGCATTCCTCAAGATGAAAAACCACAATGCGGTGCTCAAAACGCTCACTTCTCTTTCTGTGTTTCAGCAGCCACTGCAGCATATAATCCATTTCAAAAGCTTGATATGTGCCAAACTGTGTCTGGTGTCAAAATTCGCATCCAGCAATTTTCTTTTCTTGTACACCCCCAATTATCTTATTTTGCAAGAGATTGAAGCTATAACCAGCTAACAGCATGTCAGAAAGCAATATCTACTATCTGTGGCAGGTATTTATTCACCTCAATGGCTCAGAAACATAGAAAAAAACAAAAGTCCAAAATGCCTTTGACCATGAATAGCTTTCATCAGGGTGTGTTTCTTCAGCATTATTAGTTAAATGAAGTATTGATTGTATTCTCTGTACTCTGTGTTAAATAATTCTGCCTTCCAACGCTAGCTGAGCCTTGGTTTGCACTTAGCAGTTAGCCAAGGTCTTCCTTTAAACATGAAACAAAGAAACATACACAATAGAGAGTGCATACATCTCTGCAGTCAATTCAAACCTCTCTAAATTTGTCCTTTTTTTTGTTGGCTTATAATCATTGATCCCATCTGCAGACTTTAGTAGCCTAAAGCTCAGCTGGTTTATTCAACACCACAGAGTAAACACGATAAATGCTCGGAGTAGGCAGTCTCTTCTTTCATTTACCAATAGTCTAATGTGACTATCCCTTGTGTGTCAGATATTGGTAAATGAAAAAAAACAAAAAAACACTCCCCTCACAGCACAGCAGCTTCCACTAAAAGCTTCAGTTGTTGTTTGAATAATGGGGCAGAATAAAACTGTAACTTTAACACCAAATAGGTGTCTCTTTTAAGTGATTATGCGAACCGGTGTTAGTGGAGCTTTAACGTTTGCAGGCTTAAAACCTTTAGATCAATGGGTCTTGTTGTTTATCACAATGTCACAGTTTTTAACTCAGGGCTCCCTCGAGTTCAACATCCGCAGGATATCTTTTTGTTATCCGGCTTCACTAAGCTTAACAACCGCAATCACGCAAAGCAGTCACACGAGGATAGTTATCAAATTGGTTAAGTCAACCCAGATTATCCTAAACTAGCCATGAGCGCGTTCACATAAAAGAGGCGGTGCTTGCAGCATATAGCCAATCACAAACATGACAAGTCTACTGGCAGAAGAGTGGCATATTTTAAAAAGGAAGAGTTGCAGCTGCCAAATGCATGATTAGTTTTAACGTTAATTTTAATTCTAGTGTCCCTCCGCTCATTGTTTTTGTTTTCGGACTTATTGTGCGCTACCTGCTCAGCAACAAGCTGCAGACAGACAAAGTTAGCAACCAGCTGGTGAACGTAGAAGAGTGTTTAGCTGCTATAAAGAAAATGTGAAAAATAATGCTAATGTTGCTCTGTATCTGCTGGTGTAAACCCTCAACAATGCAACTATAAGTAAGGGACAGATCAACGCCTTTGGACATACAACAATTATTAACATAGTGCAGTGACGGACAAATGCATCTATTAACGTACACAGCTAAAAGCTAATTTGCCATCTGGTAATATTCAACAGTCAGATAGTCACATGTTAATGTTCTCGTGATATTCTTCTCATTTTACAGATTGACCGCATATACTGTGTATAAAAAAGGAGTTATAGAGTTATATGACCAGTACTCCAAATAGAGTCGTGTCATGATTATTATGAAAATATCTCATCATACAGTTCAAACTTTTTGCGTGTGATGTGTGATGCAGCCCTTCACATCACCTTTGGAGGCCTGCGATTGGCTGATTCAGCGCATGAGGGAGAGCACTTTTGGTAGCCATCGCTTTAGTCCTTATGTTACACCGCTCAGGGGTCATTGCTGTTGGTACTTGAGTCAGATTTAGATTTAACTTTATTTTAGCACATTATACAAAGCTTATGAGCCCTACCTGTGCAAAGAATTTCCTGACTCATAAGTCAAAGTGTTTAGCTTATTCTCAGGGGTGTTTTTTAAAAAATTCGTTTTATAACTGGCTGAGGTCTTAAGCTCGGCAGCATCAAAATCATCCTGCTCAATGTACAAACCACAAAGCGAAACCAAAATTACCATCTTGGTGTAGGTGAGGTGTTGTGCTGCGTGTCTGCCCTAGAAGCTTCCCATCTCTGCATGGTGTTTGCATTTCAGTGGAGCTCAGGAAGCGTTTTTTTAACAAGCATCTCTGAATCACTCCGAAGAATTGAGCAGAAAGTTTGATTGGACTAAAAATATTCCCTCCTCAGAGTTATTTATGAAGCTTCCTATCTCAGCAAGTGCTAGACAGTCTCCTGTGTGAATGAAGACCAACAGACTGGATAAACATATACACAGTTTGATGCAAGAATTTTAAATATCAAATGTGAAAGTGTGGATTTATTTTATTTTATTATTTTAGTGTGGATTAGTTTTTCGTGTGGACTCATTTACAAGGTCTCCTTCGTTGGGCTACAGGAATTATTCTATGCGAGCTATTCAGTGACACATCCAATGAGACCACTAGTTTAAGAAGCATCTTTTCAATCATGTGAAGCAGCAGAGAAATGATTGAACATACTGCAGGTCTGTTTGCACCGAGGTGCAATAAACTCAATCACAGTTGTGAAGGAGTGAAATCATCACTGTAGCTGTATTTACTTGTTGCCAGTTAATTGCAAGAATTTCTTTGATGAGTGAACACAGGACTGTGGGGCCATTACAATATCAGTAAAACAAATCTATATTTTATATATAAATAAGAAGCGTATTTCATAACAAAAGTTCTATATTATGTGTTTTATGCCAATAGGTTCATTTACCTCTAATCATGTCAGTTCACAGGCAAAATCTCTTTTTCTTTTTGGAGATTTCAATACATGTACTCAGGCGTGTTAAATGCCACTTATAATGTTGAATTTATTATTTAAACTTAGTATTTGAATTTCACTTTGTCCATTGTACGTGCATTCCTGTCTTTCTTGCTTCTTGTGGGGATTAATACTGTGGATCAACAATCAAACCCCCTTCTAACGGATGTGAAAGCTATTTACAAGTTTGCGAAAAAGAAATGTGGAAATCAGTGATAACAGTAGCGTGAGTTGATGTGGCTATTGTAACATGTGGATGGAGGAAAAATAATAAGGAAACCAAACAAAAAAAGAGCCTTTCCAAGGGGAACTGAAATACTAAGAGAGCAAGAACTAATGAGCAGGCATCCACACTGACGTAATTTCCATCATGGGAGGCAGGGAAGAAAGGTAAATGGAAGAAAAAATGGAGATAATCTTCCCAAAGTTAGAAAGGTCCTACCACAATTTCAACTTCATTGGGAGGTTTGAATTAGCCTAGTTCAAAGGTGCCTGAGGCTACAGTGAGGGGGGGCCAGAATTCCTGGCTACCCCCTGTAAGAATCCGTGTGTCTGTAAAGAACCTCTTGGAGGCCCAATAATACTGCTGTGCTGTCCCTCCGCTTTGGAACAATGATTTTGAGTATTGTGCAATTTTCCGCATTTGCATGTATTTGGTCATTATCAGAACCCCCCATCTTGGAAAGAAGGAAAATGTGGGGTATAATTTAGAGAACAGACAGTGTGTCTTCGCCTGGAGCATCATGTCTGTCGCTGAACATCCTCTCGCCGGGTTTCACCACACGGTGGCCCTATGCCTCTCCTTCTCGACGCTCCTCCTCGCCTCGCCACCGTAAAGCTCAACCTTCCTCCCTCCCTCCCTCCCTCCTCCACCACCACCACCACCACCAGCAGCAGCACCTCCTCCTCCTCCTCCTCCTCGCCCTCCCTCTATTACTTCCACTCCTTCCTCCCGTCGCTGCGCACAGCCACAGACGGACCTCCAGCTCCGTGCAGCAGCAGCCCGGCGCGAAGATGGTTGGCGGCTTGTGCGCTCGCAGGTTGGCCCGCCGGTCGCGGTCCGCCCTGATAGCAGCCCTCACGGTGCTGCTGGTGCAGACGCTGATTGTGTGGAACTTCAGCAGCCTCGACTCCGGCGAAGACAGGGAAAACGGGGGCTCCAACGTGCGGGAGACGAGGGACCGGGTCGCAGGCAACAAAGCCGCTGGCAGCGACTATTTCCAGCACGGGGTCCGGCAGCGGCAGCATCTTCCTCTGCCGGGGAAGGGGACGTCTCGCCACATACCTCAGCCGGTAAGACAGAGGCGCTACCCATCTATTCATATCATATCCCCGCTATAAAAAAAAGCGACTGTCTCGCCAGAGATGAAGCCTGGAGGGGTTGTCAGGCAGGTCATAAACATCTCCAGTTTGCGCTTTTTTCTTATTTTTGAGGGGGGGGGGCAGGCACATGGCCGTGCCTCAGAATGAATGTTGTCACTTGAAGGGAGGATGCCTCGTAGAGAAAAGATGCCAAGCGAAGCCCCTGTTTTTGTTTTGTTTTGTTTTTTAATCCTCCGACGCTGAGACGAGCATCCTCAAGCTCGCTGAGGACCGGAGCCACATTGCGCCGTTTGAATGAACGCAGTCCAGACTCCGGTTTAAAATGCCAACGCTGAGTACTGAAACCTGAACTCGGCGCTGCAGTTCACTCTGGGGCGGAATGATGAGCACGGCAAACCCTTTCACAAGATAGTAGCTGAGGAGGTGCCCGAATAGCAGAGTCAGTGACTGGGGGTTGTGGCCTGTAGCTGTCATGGTCTGTTTGACCTCAGCAGCGCTGTCAGAGAAAGGCCAAACTGAAACATAACCCAATTTGTAGTAGTGGCTTTTTTGTTTTTAGATTAGAGTCATCTGCTGTTTGTGAAAACACAAAGTTTTATTGGTAGTGACAACCTGAGAATACAAAGTGAAGACTGGAGCAAACATGTTGCACACAGAATGAATAAATCCAGTTAAAGATGTAGAACTGTGTCCATTCAGAAGTGGAGGAGCTGATGTAATGTTCGAAAAATAAAAATAAATATTGTTTACTCCACTGACTTCTCCGTGTGCCCTGGAGGCTACACACCAAACAGGGTTTGTATTGTACAGTGCTTTTCTTTTTTTTTCCTGCCCACCATGTGATTAATTTTGACAACCTGATGTATTAAATTCACGAAAACTGGGCTTCTCGAGCAGTTAGGTTGCCCTTAAGTGTTTGGACACGGTTGTTCCTGGCAAGCGAGCAGCGTTTTCCCCTTCACAGTGCTGCCAGCCATTCAAGCAGAGCCTCCTCCTCTGCCACCGTGCAACCAGTAGATAACCGGCTTTCATGTAGCATGATACACTGTGGCCTCCACGCTCACTCAGTCACTTGGTGCACTGTATCGTCTGTCTCCTCTGCAGATTTTACGGTGACTCACACACTTCGTCTGGTAGGACTGTTTGTCCCACCTGCCGGCATCTCCGCAGTACAAAGTCATGCTGAGGACGGCTTGTATTTGAGTTTATTTCTGGACAGTTGGAGAATTCCCTGTAATAATCCTAAAGGGATTGTCTGTAGTGCTCATTGTGACTTTTTACATGATAACTCTTAGTGGGACTGTGTTTATTGGCTGTGTGGAATTACTGCAGGATTGTACATAGATGAGTAACGTGGTGACATAACAGGAGCTGTGGCTCAGTTGTGTCAGAACCTATTCACACTGTGTCAACACCGATTTGTCCGAATGTGTTTTCACTATTAAAACACACAGAAGATCTGCATCCGTGACCTTTCATCCCCATCGCCTCCAGGTACTTCACACAGCCTGTATATGCCAGTCAGTCCACCAGCCAGTCAGCTGCCTGCCTGCCTGTCAAGACTGTCAGCTCCCTCTCTGCAGCTCTGTGGCCCCCGGACTCTTAACATTCAACTGGTCACCCTCGGCCACCTACATTCCCTCAACTGGTTAATCACCGCCTTTTCATTCTTTTTTTTTACCCCATGTGGGTGGCGTGTGTGTGTTTGGGTCATTGTTTGTGTGTGCCAAGCCAGAGTTGTCCAGCCTAAGGGTGACACATAAGAGCCAACTGATGTTATATGAGGCACCCGGCCTGAGAAGGGAGAGCAGCACTTTGCTCCAGAACAGAATGAGCCAGAAGCTACAGTATGACAATAACAGCATTTCTGTGTGATAACTATGTGTAGCTTCGGATGTGTCGTCCCAGCAGGCTGGGGCTACAGTTGGCATTAGTGGCTGTCTCCTGTTGTGTGTCTTGAGGGAAATGCTGGGAGAGAGCGTCGATGTTTTCCTCTAGTTGTTCACATCTCCACTGCCTTATATATATATATATATATATATATATATATATATATATATATATATATATATATATATATAAATGCATGCATGATATTATGTTAGCTGTGAGGGTCTTTTCACACAGAGTGGCTACCTGTTGCAGATCCCCCATCAGAAATTTCTGCACTTATTAATTATTCTGTCTTGTTTTGCCTGACATCAGTTTATTACAGGAGATAGCATCACAATTATTATTAATAGGTGCTTATTAAGGCGGTGCTGGTGATGGATGTGAGAAAAAACTGTTACTGTGCCAGAATTAAAACAATCTACCTTCAGCAGGAGACCGAGTAAATCTTTGAAAAGCGTCTGGCTCCAAACTTCACATCTGGTTGTCAGTGTTTCCCCCCCATCTGCCGCAGTAGTCATATAGCGGCATGATCCCCATGTACCCAGCAGGTGTCCAGCTCACACATGTTGTAAAGAGTTTCCCTATTAGTCATGGTATTTCATGTAGCATTACCTCTGATGTACACTTTTTTTTCCCATTGCGCTGCATATTCCTGATGGTTTCCTATGGCAAAGGTGGCATTATAGACCATCTGAAAATGCACATTTACCTATGTGGTGCCAATGTTTGGTGACATCCATGACACCATTCATTTTTTTTTTTTAAATGTCAAACCTTTATTTAACCCTCGAAAATCACTGAGGGTTCCCTCATTTGCAAAGATGTCAAGATACAGAGACATTTATTTCCAAAAATATATGCAAATTTAAACACTTTCAAAGTAAAAGTACTCAGCGAAAACAATAGCACCCTGAGGTGAAGTGCTTTGAAATGATGGTTCTTGAATTGTCCAGGGGTAGTGGGGGTGTCGATCTTGAGGATGTGTTGTAAATAATTCCATGTGTTTGGTGCAAATATTTTATTATAAACATGTTCACCACAGTTATTTTCTTATAGTGACTCACTTGGCTTTGCAGCAGATATAATTTACTCAAAGGAGTGCCAGCAGTTATTTTACATGAGAAGTTTGTGACTGACAGAAAATGTTGATCACTCTGTATCGGAGAGTGATCATATATATATATATATATATATGTGTGTGACAGTGAACTGCCTGGTATTAATGTTCTGTAAATTAAAATGTAACTAATTTCTCCTATATGGCTACTTATTCTGCAATTGGAGTCTTTGAAGCTGCTTTTCAGGAGTTAATGAGAATAAAACGAGCTCTTAGGTGTTTGGTAAAGACCGTCAGAATTAACATTAAAGAGACTTGACAATTTAGCAAACAGTCCAGCTGGCATTATCGTGTAGATTGCAATCATGTTTAGTCCAAGTAACAAGGCGCTGTACATATGTTTTGCATTTAAGAGCTTTGCTGAAATCTATTGTTGCTACCAGTCTATTCTCCAACCACCACCACAGCCACAACGTGAATCATCCCAGTGTCCATGATAACAGTGCTGACTCACACACACACACACACACACACACACACACACACACACACACACACACACACACACACACACACACACAC
>JBBPCS010000283.1:10732428-10744063 GCA_037974645.1 Hollardia meadi
TCTCTCTCTCTCTCTCTCTCTCTGTCTCTGTCTCTCTGTCTAGCAGTCACTCCCGTTCTCCCCTTTTTCTCTCTCACTAACTCGCTCTCTCAAATTTTGAACAGCTGTTTCACACTGTGAAAAGGGGGGAAAGTAGCTTTAATTTTGCCAATAATGCCTCAGTCTCTGCATCTGCTATGTCGGAGTGATTAGCACAGCGGAAGCTGTCTCTACTATGGTGACAGGCCCATATGGTTTCCTTGTGTACTAGTAAGCATCAGGCTTGATCTGTCACTTTGTACTAGAATTTGTTTTACATGGTAATATAACCATGAAATCTTTCCCACAATACTGTGGGAACAGGAAGAGTTTGTATTTTTCATTGTTGTACGTGATCGTCCAGGATGAGTTAACTCAAACCAAAAGTCTGTGTGGTTTTGGACGTCAGAAATGATTTAGAAAAGGTTTAGAATTAATCCAAAAAGTGTGTGATTCTTGAGTCAAATCTCACACACTCCCCCGCACACATACATTTATGTACACACACACACACACACACACACAGAGGGCTCTGTATGGCTCTTTAATAGTTTCCTCTCAGACACAGGGAGTTAAGTTAAGCCAGACACCCAGCCTGGTGTCGGTTTGCCACACAGTGCACCACTGTAGCCGGTAAGCCATGCCTTCAGCATCCGGGCCTTTAGCTGTACCAATACTCAGTTAACCTCCACCACTTGCCAAGGCTAACCACATAATTACTGCACTCATCTGGCCGAATCTCTTCTCAATGCAGCACAGAAGCATGATCCTGCAGTTGCAGAGAGCTGCTTTAGCCGAACCCTCGAACACATGAGACTACAAGGCTGCAGTTTAGCCCTCATAACCCTCACTGCAGTGTAGTGAAGATATAGCCGACTTTCTCAGCTTATCTTTCTCAGAAGGTCATGGATTAGCAATCCTTGGGCCTTGTAGCTCTGACTTCTTCTTACGGATCGGCACGGAGCACAGTTAACAAACCAGTATTGTAGTTTGAACTGCTCTGAGTTATGGTAGGAAAGTCTGATTGGCGGTGGTCGGACTGCGCTGGAAAAGAATGGTATTGGCATTCGTCTAGAGAGTCACCGTGCCATACGAGCGCTGGAGAGGGTGCCAGACTAGTGAATGAGGTTTTTTTGGGATGCGTGGGAATGGCAGAGCATTTGCCACTGTTCCGGAGAGCCTTTCCATATATATATATAGAGAGAGAGAGTATGTATCAGCCTGTGTATGTGGATGACATGAATTTCCCCTGTTTGCATCCTGTCCTCATAACAGGAATAGAAGAAGTAGACAAAACTTAACCAGGAAAGGCCTTAATTGGACATCTCTCGATACAGTCATTCATGAAACATGGGGACACTCTCAGCCTTGTGTTATTTCCTGCATTGTACGTCAGAGAGTAACAAGAGCTGGCAAGAATGTAAGATCTGAAAGAACTGGATTAGTGTGTCAACCAAATAAATAATTTGTTATCTTCCTGTTGTTTCATCTCCATCTCTCTGTCTCAATGTCTCAGTATCCAGTTATTCTAGAAAAACAAAACAAAACATCTCACAATGTTAAACGCTGTTGGGAAAAATCAATGTAATGCTGTGGGACAACTTTGCATTAGTCTGAAATCATCAACATATGTTGTCTCCCCACCTGATACTGCTTGGCTTTGAGATTGAGAATTGAGAGGTTTATATACTAACTATGGGAGTGCTATTAGAGTTGCTATTTGATTATTGTAACCCTATAGTTAATACTGCCTCTGACACTCAGCCCTGTCAACCATACATTTGGCTGTTCTCAGTTCTGAGAGGTCAGAGATGCTTATAGATTTTTTTCTCCATTTAATTAATTTTTTTCTGATTCTTTCATTTTTCATATGTAGAGAAAATAAGGAAATCCAGAGAAGTTGCACCAAAAATCAAGGGATGCAACTAACTTTTATTTTTATTATTGATTAAATAGTTCAAATAATCATTTTCAACATTTTTCCAGATCAGAAGTTGACATTTTTAAATTGCTTATTTATTTGGCTAGCATAAAACCCCCCCAAATATATTAATTTTGCTGTCATAGAAAACTCAACAACTACTAGATTAGCTCTACACTCCTCAACTAACATATTTTTTAATGATTTTTATCTGGTCTGGTGTAATTCTGTGGTTAAGCAAAGCAAGCTTACAGCATTGTGTCCCCTACAATTGCACAGGCATGGATTGGGCCAGCACGCCAACTCCCACCAGGTCCAAAAACATTTTTTTTACTAACAAAAAGTACTCCAAATATACATTCATTTATTTAAAAATTTTATTTTTTAATTATGGGTTTGTTTCCCCTTCCTTCTCTCTCCACTCATTCTCTCTGCTATGTGTTTCTGCCATTGTTCGCCTTGCAAAGGTTACCGACTTCATGATGTTGCACTGTCTAGTTGATGTCAAGTGTATTTATTGTACCGCTGTAATGTCGGTAAAGACAGGATTCAGTAATTAGCCTAGCTAGCTTAGCCTGTATTACTGTACAGATATATATGGAGTGGAGACCATTGACTGGACAATAGATTACATGAGATCTCCCCTAAAGTGAAGGCAAAACATCTCGATTGCCCCCCTGGTGGTGGGCTGCAGTATAGGTCATAAACCCCTTCCCCTCAGTGTTATCAGATAGGACATGGGCCAAACTAAAAACTCAAAGTACACTTCAAATAAATTTTTCCTAAAGATGGTTTCTGTCATTTTAGGTAGTTCTTATCACACTGATGTATGTTCAAGTGTTCATTTTTTCTGATCAGTTTGGTTTTAATTAGTTATTGGATGATATAAAAAGGGGGTGAAACGTCATGATTGACAGCTGAGCAATGGTCGCGGTTGAGTCGGGAACTTGTTACCGCAGCTCTACCGCCCAATCACTACTCTGACTCTGGCTGCAAATGACATCACCAGCGCAAGATGGCAAATTGGCATTTTGGCTTAATTTTTGTACATAGTGAGGAAGTGGAGACACGTCGTCCATTTTTGTTTATGTCAATGGGAGAGGCATTGAAGTGAAGTCAAGTTAACATTACTCGATAATATAAGTGATCAATTGCTTTGAGTCTCTTGCTTCTGTTTAAGTTGCTTTTGGACTCTCATCAAAGACCACAGCTGATACACAAGTAACAGTATACTGTTACTCATCAGCAAAACTACAAAAACCGTTCAACCACGACCCAACCACGCCTGATAGCCCACAGTCAGGGTGTTTACACCTACTGGCTGATCGTAAAAGAGAATTGAATCCAGAAAGGTAGTGCCCCATTTGTGTGTTAGACGCCCTCAGCAAAGCATTAAAGTCATAGTAAACGTCCTGCTGTGCCAATGGAAAACGTGTAAAAGATTTTGCCTTGTCAGATGCTTTGAAGAAAAGTAATTTCCTCTTGTTTCTACTGAGGCAGGAGATAAGCATGGACTCCTGGTACAATGAGGAACAATTTAGAGATTAAGACAATTTCTGTAGGGAACACTCTCACAGCACACACACACACCCACACATATGCATGCATGCTATAAGCTGTAGGAACTTTGTAGAAGCTCTCAAGGACACACTTCAGCAAAATATAAACTTATACCCATACATACTGTACATATTGATAAACATACATGTGCACATGTATAGACACTTTGTCAGCTGACAACAGCGCTTCATAGTTGTTTGTTTAGTACAAATTATGTGATTTTCTTCCACCACAGAGAGACTAAAAAGTGATTTCTCTATTTTAAACTGCACATTTGTTTATTTCACGATTCAATTATGTATTTACCTCTGCAGTATTTACTTTGGGGGGGGGGAAACGGCGCACATCATTAGTAAGATAACCCGCTGAGCAAAACTGACAAGTGCGGAAAAGGGAAGAGAGAGAACGAGAGACGACGGAGGTGAATGACAAACATGAAGAAATGAAAAAGTTTTTTCGGAATAACGCTGCGTGGGAGGAGATTTGGAGTGACCTAATTAAAATGTTGGAATCCTGAGAAGAATAAATTAAGAAAATGTCAGTTAGGCTGAGCTGGAGGAGGGGAGATTAAGAGGCGCAAGCTCGAATACTGTCTTATTTCTGCTCTTCTTCTCTTTTATCGCTGCTGCATGGAACATCGGTCTTTCACAAAAACATAGTGAGGTGGTGTTCCCCTAATATTACCCATTTGAGCGCATGTGGAGAACTTGAAGTGACATGTGATAAGAAAAGGAATGCTGTTGCAAGTTGAGAAAGTTTCGAGATTTAGGCGTCATGTAAACATAAAGCTAAATAGATGTGTAAGTGGTCTTACATGGCTGATGTTCTATTCTTCAGACTTCCTGAGGAAACTTTAAAATGAAAATAAAAATCTGCGAATGCAAAAGAAAGAGTAAGGAAGCAGTTTCATCAAAAATAGTCCCACCTTGCAGTTTAAGCTGATTAAGGTTTCTACATCACTACTATACAGTAGCATTGTGAAAGCCACTGGTGATCCTATAGCGAACATCCTTACCAGCCGCCCCAGATACATTACCCCTATGGGGAAGCTCCATATGGGGCCAACATGCTTCTGCCATGCTGGACAGGACGGGACCATATGGGTGCTGTCGGACTGCATGTCGCGTGTATTAGAGCAGATAACAGAAATTGCAATGTGTTGATTGTCAGTACAGAGGAGGGAAGAGATGGTATGAACAATTAAAGGGGGGCTGAGCAGAAGGACGAGGGAGGGAGGAGAAAGGAAAAGGACAGCTGGTACCGAGATTGGTGTTAGTTAAGGATGACTAAGTGACATGTTGACAAGAGACAGATAAGAGGACTCCATGGAACAAAGATGAAAAAGGAAAGTATCAGTGAACCTCTGATGCCAGTGTGCTTTAGTAAAGTACTTTGATTCCACTTGCCTTTGAAGTGATCCATGGAAATAACACCATGTGGCATGCATGAATCACAGCAATGGATGAAAAAAGATCCAGTCTGGTGCGGCATCCCTAATGCCGAGTTTTCACATTGACTTTTGCGCATGCTTTTGACAATGTAACACCAGGATGCGCCCTCACACCTTTTACGCAATAAGCACTCACTTTACTTTCAATTGCAATCAATTCAGAAAATTGGATTCCATCAAAGTTTTAACAATGAAAAACTTATGCACTGAAAAGGATGTCATATCTAATCTAATGGACAATAATCGCTTGCAAATGAAAAGCGGTTTCAGTTTACACTTTCTAGCGAGCTGAAAGTGCATTGACCCCTAACGCTTGTGTGCCACACTCCAGCACCCAGAGCCGCAGTGTGTTATCTAGGTGTGTAGTGTTTGCTCAGAAGGCATCCACTTTAGTGCTGCACTCCACAACAACAACAACAGCAGGTCATTTGTTTCAATCTAACAAGAGATGGTTGCAACATCTTTTTTTTTCTCTCACTTCCTCCCAAACGCTTACGTCTGCTTGGGGAGGCTTTTCATTTTAGTTCATAATAAAAAAATAATTTCTGTCAACATTTCTTATCCTAGCCTGAAATCTCCTGTGGACTCTGAGGTGTGTGGTGCTCTGCTCTCCTCCTCAGTAACATGCTGCAGCAGCAGCGGGTCTGTGTTGGTGGTTTGCTGTGGGGCTACACTCCACTTAAGCTGTCACGCCTGTAATGAACAGGAGATTTCAGTGTGAAGTAGCTCATTTATTTGTGTGTGTGTGTGTGTGTCTGTAGCATGGCAAACATTGTAGCTCATGTGAGAAGTCCTGGTCTGTTTCCATCCACCTGTTGTTATGCAATTTTCCAACTTACCCAATTAAAAGATACACTGTTTTGTTTTTTTTAGCTACAGTAGCGGCATGCTGTAGGGATGACTAATATATTATCTCTTATATCTCAACAACTATGGATTAATTGCCAAAAACCTTTGTACAGACAGTTGTGGTTCCAAGTAAAAAAAAAAATCTCTCTACAACTATTGGATGGATTGTCATTAAATTATGTAGCCGGCATTTCATTTTGCCCAATTCTTTGGTTTATGAGATACATTCCAATTACATTCCCATCAGCCTCTGCTGAACTTTGTGTTTAGTGCTAATTAGAAATGTTAGCGTGCTAACACGATAAACTAAGGTGGTGAACATGGCAAACATATTATACGTGTTATGTTAGCATTTGAATTAGCATTCGGTGGGAAATATTGAAAAGGTGAAAATGTGATAAAGGAAGGCAGGAACATATTTTTGGAAGCTTGATGTTCCAGTATGTGCTCCTGCTTCTACTGAAGACGATGCATTCATGTTGTGCTGCCACCTGGAAACCTTGTATGTTGTGTTGATTCAAGGGTGTAAGTACTGTAATTGCTCCCTGCTCAGTGTCCAGTCCACTGCACTAGAAGCAGAAAAACGTAGAAGCAGAGTAGGGGACTCTGGTGCAATTTCACCTACTTCCAAAGTGCATGGAGAAGAAAAACAGGCTTGAAAGGTCAAAACTCCAGCAACACTTGTAGTAGACAGAACAACTTTATTGTTCAAATATGGTGTTCACCCATGTCCCTCATTAGGCAGTCCCTTTGCCTCTCTGCTAGCTTGTGACAATGATTGGCCTGAAGCCACATGACCACATACCCAACCCACCTTTGTAGGTTCCCCATTGGCCAGTATGTGTGTGGATGTATATGATTGGTTGTCCTTTATGGGTTTTAAAAAAATGGGTTTTTTCATTTTTTAAACTCGGCCGAAACGCATTGGTTTAACAGTAAAGTTGTTCTGTCTTCTACAAGTGTTGCTGGAGTTTTGACCACTCATTAGGAAAAACACACAAATGCCCTCTTAGATGTGAAACAACGATGAAGTGTCATAATTTATCAGATTTACTGGTGCTCAATTAATTATATAATCTTGCGATGTCCCCCTGAATACATTCAGTTTGCTTGTAGTCGATTTAATATTTACTATGGTCTCATTCACCTTTAATTTTACAGAAATTTCATTGTAATGAAAACTTGACTAATAAGGCATGTGTGTCAACAGGATGCTGCTGTCTGACAGAGCTCAGAATACTTTTTGGTCTCTCTCTCCACTTCCCCTTTGTTTACTCGCTACTCCTTTTTTTCATCATTTTTCCTAATTTGTGCAATTTGTTGTCTTCTGCTGTATGTCTGTGTCTCATTTGACTGTTTTTCCTCTTTCTGTTTCCCTCTTCTTCTTTTTTTGCTTCCACTTACTTTTACACAGTAGCTCTGTCACCTCAGCACTTCTCCCACTGTGTGTCTGCTGAGCCTAGTGTGTGTGTGTGTGTGTGTGTGTGCATGTGTGTGTTTCTTTTCCAAGTGACATTTCCGTGCCAGGTGTGACAAATGGCAGGCAGAGAGGAAACATTTATTCCCTGTGGTGAGCTTAATTAGCCTATCAGCTAAGCCTTGGCACCAGCTTGTTTTGAAAACCACACACACTTGCATGCACACACATTTATCCTCAAGTAAGAATGCACCAACAAGTGCATACAGACACACACACACACACATACACACACACACACATACACACACACACACAACAGACAAATCACTTCAGTACATGAACCACATAGATAATTGGACAGTACAATTAAATGATGTCTAAATCACAGCTCCAATCCTTATTTTTCTTCTCTGGCTTCACATCCAAAGGGACTCAGCTATAGCCAACCTCATCTTTTCTCTATTAAAAGGTTAAATCATTTACAAATTACAGCTCTCTTCCAGCAGTTAGCATATGGTGGGTGTGTAGAGGCCATCCAAGGCCAGCAGGCAAGACTGGAGAGACAGTGAAGAGATCGCATGTGTGTCTCTTCTCTGTGTGATTTTGTGTATCACATTCGGTGCAGTTCTACATCACATAATTATGAGTGTGTATCTGTTCGTGCATGTGTGTATGTGGAGAAACATCTGTCCGCTTCTGTGTTGTTCCAATGTCGTGCCAAACTCAACATCTGCGGCTTAGGGATGGAAGTTGGAAGAGGGGGTGGGGGGTAGTAATGAAGGAGAAAAAAGAGGAGGAGAAGGAGTCCTGGTGTCTTGCAGCCAAGTTAGGGAGTTGTAACACAGCGCTGCTAATTGCACACACAAATACTAACACACACACACATGCATAAATGTGCTTTCAACTGAATGAGTGGCGTCTGAGGGGCTTTCTTTGTCTCTTCTCTCCTCAATCTGCGGACAAATTACAGACATTATTGGCTGAAAAAGAGACTCCCTGTCTACCTTTTTCTCTTTCACACTGAGGTGGGGCCCAGGCATGTCCCTGTGCACCCCCACTGTGGAGAAGGAAATGAAAGCCAAAAATGTTGCTGATGTGTCTCCCTCCTAAGCACTGGATTTCTGAGCTTTGATGCCAGCCAGGTGGTGGAGGGGATATTAAGGGTAGAAAAGGGTGAACATTGTAATTTGACCGGATTGTGTTGCGACTTGTTTTGGGTGTGGCCTTGTCCAGCAGCCCTGCTGGCAACAAATGACTTTTGATGTCAGGGTTAAAAGGTTTGGTGGGATTTTGGAGAGACTCTGTGCTGTTCTGAGGTGGGATTAGTGTTGGAAAGTCAACAAAGAGATGAGATTCATGGTGCTTGTTGGTCTCAGGCAGCTCAGCAGTTCAGCTGATTAGCTACAGTATAATTCCTGGAGAATTGAATGCTATGTTTGCTTGTAAATGATTGTTTAAAGGCATAGCAATTTGACATGTGACCCACTGGTTGATGAAGGCTATCCACTTTGTCCAGTCAAGGTTTGGTATTTGTAAAAAGTCACTTGTTGTCATGGCTGCCAGGAGATTAAGAGTCATGATAGAGTGAGAGAGAGGAGGGAAAAAGCAGCTCTGATGTGACTTTGTTTAGTCGAGTTAACAGCAGGGGGAAGGCAGCAAGGATGTCAACACCTGGCTTTTCACCCATGTCATTCACCGCTGAGCTCATCCGTGTATGACAAAAAAAGCCAACAAACTTGCCACGCTAGCAGCATGGCTCGGGATGCCAATGTCGATTGGTCGGCTGGTTGGTCGTTCCACCACATTTTTCCAGAATGAAATTTTTTTACAGGCACTTTCAGACAAAAAGTAAGTAATGCAGTGGTTAGGAATCCAGCTGAACCTTGTCAATGAGGGACCAGTGTCCAAATTATCTGCAAATAACTGTAGGTAACTGGTGCCAAAACTAATACTTGGGTCAAGCAGGGAGATCCCTGACTGTGTCATTCCAAACAGGATTAGAATTAATCAATACCTCCCTTATAAACACAGCTACTGTAGTTATTGCAATAAAGAAACTTAGAGAGAGAGAGAGTAAAGACTTGTTTTGTTCTGTTGCAAAATGACCATTTTCACCCTGTATATGTTATCACTGTTGATTTTCCTTTGGACTCTTTGAATTTGAGGTCTTTAAAACTATAAAAACAGCTTAAAGTCTGAAATCTCCTTTCTGCCTCCAGATCTGCTGTGCTGGATAGTGGGGCGCTCAATCATTTAGATGTTTTAATGATCTGGGTGTCAGAACAGAAGATCGTATCAGCCGTCTCTCCACTCGTTATTGCTTGCTTAGGTGCTTAACTCCTCACCTTCACATCCACCTCCTCCCCCTGTTTTCCTCTGATCTTTATCACCATCTCATTCCACCAGACAGATGCATCTGTAAACTTTTGTGACTTTAGAAAATTAACAACTACATTCCTCTGAAACCATAGATTGTTATTGGAGTTTAGCTTGTGGTGGCCAAGCTTAACTGGTAGTGTGTCGCACTGCATAACCTCACAATAGTATCATAGTTTGATGAAAAACCATTAGTTGCTTGAATTTGTTGTTTGAATGCAAATCTTGGCCACATGATGTGACTTTCAAATGAATCGGTTTTAGTCATTTGGAAAATGATATTCAAGACAAATGTTTAACTGCTTGTCATGCAAAATGCATTAAGCAAATGTAAATGCAACAACTGAACCATTCTCACTTTTGAAAACTTTTTTTAGTGTATTTCTGCTTCAGTTAACATTTGTGTTGCACTCTGACAGATTTTCACCCCCAATTCTCTCGGTGGATATCCAACCAACAACTGTCTCCGTGGGCTACTTTTGATTCCTGCAACACAGCCTGAACCATTTTTCAGTGACAGCCAAGAAGGGACAGATTCAGAACATCCCCTCTGGAAATAATTGGAGGCCTAGTGGGGTCCTCAGTTACGCTGTAATACATCATGCATTTATGCATACATGACACCTCTGCATATGACTTGTCTTGGCCGTGGGTTAGCGTATGCTACCACAGTATCATCCTCATTTAAATAAAATATGGGCTAAACACTATACAGTCCCATTTAGCTGAATGCCTGGTTTACTGTGATCCTTCCTCTGCCTGCTGCAACTACCACAGGCAAGAGTTACTTTTTTCAGTCACGAGTAATGTAATTTGAAATTATATTACAGTTATATTTGGACGGGGGTGTGTTTGCTTACTTACTGTCTTAGCTATTATCAGTTTGGTGTTTGGGGGTGGGAGGGGGTGTTCTTGGCTGGCATGCTAACGTTTGCCACAGGTAGGCCAACACGTACATTCATGAGTCACCTAGGCCTGTTTGGAATTGGAGGGTGTTTCAACAGCACAGCTGAGGCCGAAACTTCTGAAGAGCTTTGTGCAGTCATCGAGGCTAAGCTAGCTGCTACATGGTCAGATTGTAGGCCTGTTTGTTGAAGGTGCAATTTGTAAGATATGGGCATAATTTTACTATAATTTTTTTTTTAAAGAATGAATTGAACTAAAACAGCAGGGTTGACTTTATGTCAAAGACGTCTATGTATTGTGTTGCAGAGATATCTACTGAAGTTAGTGCGCTAACCAGCTAGCCCCAGCCCACACTGTCTCATATTACCACTAGAGAGGCGACAGTCCGATAGCCTCCATACTTGTTTCAGCTGGGAGATGTATACAAGCGGTGAGTTAACAAAGCAAAATGTACAAAAGCAAATATTCTTACACCTACTTTCCTTACTAACAGAAAAATTGTCCTGTTAAGTCATCATTAATGCAAATTGCACATTTAAACCACAGTGTCTCATTTTCTATTTCTATGCTTGTTAAAACAAAAGATATGTGGATATGGAGTTGTCTGACAGGGCTGGGCTGAATGATGAGTAATGTTCCACATTAATTACTATTGCTGAGTAATTAGTAAAGTAATGTAATTACCTTTTCAATGAGTACTTGATTATGTTTTTCAAGTAACTTTCCCAGCACTGTTGGGCAATTTTGAGATATGTGGCCAGCAAAGGTGAAAACACAGAATAGACCTTGATTTCATTCATTGATTTTTGTTGCTTTTATATGGCCCCAATGTGTTGTTTTTGTTGTTTTCAAGTAAATTAGAACAACTTGGTGTCTCATCCCTACATCCATTACTAACTCAGGAAAGACAGTCAGTATGCTTCAATGCAAGTTGTTGTCAAATTGTCGAATGTCTGTTATTGTCTGAGCCTGATGCATTCAGGTGTTATTTTGCAGAGCTGAATTTGTCCTGACACTGAATACAGATGAGAAAGAGCTGATGTGTAACAAGGCTTGAGCTGTCATGATTCACTCTCTGTCAGATCTGTTTCTAGTAAATTTCCATTCACCTCACGTCTGCCCCACTCTACCTGCC
>JBBPCS010000283.1:10744163-10759242 GCA_037974645.1 Hollardia meadi
GTGTGTGTGTGTGTGTGTGTGTGTGTGTGTGTGTGTGTGTGTGTGTGTGTGTGTGTGTGTGTGTGTGTGTGTCCAAGACCAGCACACCACATGTCGCGCGATCCTGGCTTGGCCTCCTCGAACAGAAAGCATATCCCCTGTTACAATCAATAGCTAACCCCCAGCTCCCAGAACCATCTGCAGTCCAACGCTGCTCCTATCGCCAATGGCCAGCACCACTATTAATTCTGTGCCCCACCGCTTCCTGCTTAGAGCGCGGTCTCTGAGATTAAAGAGCAACACAGCTACTGGAGTCCTTTGCTCACAGGAGGAGGGGGTGAAGGAGGAGGGAGAAGGGAGCACAGTGTGAAGATTGTTTAGAGGAATCTCCTCAGTGCCAGCTTTTTAATGCTACTCATTTCCACTTCAGGGCGTCGTGGGGCTAGCCTCGTCAGACTCTTATCCTTGTCAATTAATTAGTAACAACAAAATCAACATCTTTTTTTTTTTTTACTTTTTTTTTTCTCAAAGAAAATAATTATAGCCAGCTGGAATGCATTAAGATAAGGAATTTTAAATACAGCATGTATCTCATGCTAAAATGATAAGCTGATTAATCAGCCAGTTGATCTAAGAACAATTTTAGCGGTCGAGTAAATTCTAAAGAGTCGTTTATCAATTAAAAATTGGCGAGCATTTGCAGGTTTCAGCTCCTCAAATGTGAGGATTTGTTGATTTTGTCTGTCTTACAGGATTATGAATTAAATATCTTTGCGCTTTTGGAGGGTTGGTTGCATGTCTTTACTTTTTCCATCTTGCAAGCACCTTTTTCTTTTATTCTTGACATTACAATGTGCTGCTCTGATTAATTACTGCAACATATCATATGATGTGATCAGTCAATGAATGTAACTGATGTATCTTGTCTTGTTATCAGTTTATTAAACATTCGCCTCACTTATCAAATACGTATGTGGCCATTGGTGTGTGATGTAGCACTGCTGTTTGCTTGTTTTCAATGAAGCGTCGAAATGAATAGTTTTGACATTTTGGGAAATACGATTGTTTACTTTCTTGCCATGAGTTGGATAAGAAGGTTAACACCACTCTCATTTCTGTAGAATGGTAAATATAAGGCTGTAAAGTCACAGACAGAAGCTGGTTAGCTTGGCTTAGCATAGGTTGAGTAACTTCCTGAAGTCCCTGGCAAGCCAAAATAATTGTCTGGCACAAAACAGCAAATTGTAATTTTTACGCTTTGTTTTTTTGGAAGGTTCAAACAAACAAGATATAATGTTTTAATTACTGAGCTTTTGAAGTGCTGTTATGTGGATTTTATTACCTTTGGACCAGAGGTGCAGGGCTATTTGTTCAAGTATGAGAGCGCTTGTACTACACACATGCATGCAGCAGTATACTTAATTGGTGAATAGCTGCAAAACTAGTAACCCTTCATTAAAGACATGATCTCTGTCTCTCTCAAACAAATGATGTGTGTGTGAGAGGAAAAGAGACGGTGAATTTGGACTATTGCACACAATGTTTCTGTAAGTTATTAATAAATTAATAACTAATAATTAATGATATTTTCTTTAAGCTGGTCTGAAATCGCTCGATCCATAACCCACGGGACCCGCGACTCACTAATGGAAACTGTGGTGCACACACAATCAAAATCTGTCTTAAGCTTGTAGATTAAGGCGAGGTAAACATAGTTAAGCTAGCCTTCATTTCCTGCAGGCATTGTGGATGCACTACACGTTGGTCAAGTTTAACAGGAGGCTTTGTAATGTTTTGACCATTTCATTTGTTTTATTGACTCTCTTTCCCCCTGTCTCCAGTCTTTATGTTAAGCTAACTTTCTCCTAGCTTCAACTTCATATTTACTGTACAGACATGACAGTGGTATCACTCTTCTCATCTAACGCTTGGCATCAAAGTGAAGGAGTGTTTTGCCTACGATGTTAAAAATTCCTTTAATAAGCCTAATATTATACTTCATAAAAATGTCATAATTTCTTCTGACATTAGCAGAAGCTTTCCTTATGTCATGTGAGGTGGGACACCTCCGCTATGAGATGTTGCAGAAACCCTGCTGTGCAAAATTGTTTTGGATATTTTTTTATGTTTTTCTGTCAATTGTTATATAGTCAATAGTTCATGACTCAAACAACCCTTGCTTGTTCACAACTCATGGCAGTAACATTAGTAACTAAAATCTGCTGGGTTTTTTGCGAAAATAACATTAAGAATGATTAAATATTTTGGCAAGAACATAAGATCTATGTCAGTGTAACTGTAGAATATGAAGATCATCTGCTACTTTTACCAGGAAATGGCCAAAATATGGTCCGCCTTCAAAATGCGTTCAATGGTCATTGGAAAGGTCGAAATTTCTAGTTTCTAGTAATGCCAAGCATGTTAGGTTGACGAGAAAATTATTCTGAATCCTTGGAACAAAAGTTGTTCTTACATTTACAAAGTTTATTTGTACGACTTTTTAAAAATACTTTGTAATAAAACAATTTGGACGATATACAATTGGTTTACAGATTCTGAAAGCATTCATATTGTTGCGACAGCCTTCATTACCTATCATGCCTAATGCTGGACTGAGTGGAGTGCAAATTTTGCTGCTTTATATTCAAAAGTGCAACAGTTAACTTTTCTTAGTGTCTGTTCAGAACATGATGTTTTATGTTGGTAATAGTCATTTTTTGTGTTGGGTATTAGTTTTAACCATTAGTGAGGTGGTTGTTTCGTTTCCCGACTCCAGCTGTATTCTTTTCTTCACAGTGAGCGGCCGTCTTGAAAAGCGGCTTCTCATTTCCCACTTTAACATAATTTTCACATTGTGGTTAAAGTAGACCTTTTGTCATTGTCAGCAGCCTTACTTCAATCCTTTCTTTGCTATATACAGTAGCGACAGAGGTAAGCCTCACTTGGCCTTGCTATGGAATTCAGTCTATATATGTAAAGCGTAAAGAAAAGATTTTGGATAGTGTCAGCCACAAGAGAATGTGAAGAATACTTCATCAGCTAACATTTGGTATCTGTCTGCTGGAAGCAAAATACATTTGTTCCATAAAGAATTCAGGTGCTGTTGTTTAGAACGTTTGCTCACTTGGGCATTTTTTCCTATTTAGCTGTTATTCATCTTCTCGTGTCTCTCACAGTGGGACTCAAAGCAAGAGTATCCGTCTCTCCGGGGCAAACACATGCCGCTTTACTCGACGTCTCTCCCTTTAACACACACAAGTGAACACTTTCAGGAAAAAAAAGCCACAAGAAGCATGCACCATAATTGTGAAGGCACACAGACAAATTTTACCTCTGCAAACATCCAGTGACTTGCACTGCATGGATTAGCTCCCTAAAGCATTCCCTTTGAAACTCAGCAAGTAGGGATTTCTTTTTAGGTGATCACTGGCCTAAGCAGCTGTTACACGCAGGATTAGCAGGTTCTGCCATTCAGACAACGTGGTCTGTTTAAACTGGCAAGGGTGAAGAGAGAGAGACATGAAGGGGAGGGGAAGGGAAGGGAGAGGTTATGACAGGCAGGAGCAGAAAGATGTGAAGCTGGGAACACATGACGAGAGAAGGGGTGCAAGCGGAAGGGATGAGAGGTGAAAGGAGCAGGAATCTGGATGTGTGAAGAGGAGGAGAGGAGAGCAGAGGAGAGGAGAGGAGAGGCAGAAACTTAAACGTATCCAGTGTTGTGAGAATCAGACCTCTGACAATGAAGCGGCTTAAAAAGGAATTGACAATGAGAATATTGTTCATCCTCTGTTTCTCATCCAGTTTGTTGTTCCTTATTGCACTACCATAAGATCACCCCCGCCTCCTGTCTCTCCGAGTGTGAAAGTGTGTCATCCAGCCAGCTTTGTAATTGTGCTGGTACAAGGGGTTTGCAGAGAGGGAAGGTTGATGGGCTGATAACATGCTTGGCTTTAGGGGTGGAAAGACATTTTCATGCGGAGCGGCTGGCTCACAATAGCAGCTCGCTTGCTTCCCATGTGTGTCTCACCTCTCCTGCTTTCATTCTGTCTTACATACCTTATATTGCACTTAGCCTCAGCCACCCCTCCCTCTTTCTCTCCCCTTTTCCTGTGTCTTGACACTTCAGAGATCCCTGTTGTTATGAGCTCTATCTTGGACATTTTGTTCTCACTCCTCACCTTTTGCCCTCCGCCTCTTCTCTTGTGTGTCTAGCAAGGTGTGCAACAGTGGTGTGGCAGCCAGGCAGCTTTCTTAGTTTTCCATTTGATGCATCGCAGCACATTTCACTTGAACAAGCCAGCGCTCCTTGGGAGCAGGACTCATGCCTCGTGTCAGTGCTCCTTTGCCTCGCACTCCCCACTTTCACTCATTACCCTTTTTCCTCTTTCTGCTCTCCCCCTCTTCCCTTCCCTTGCTTTCAGCCTGTTCTGCTGGAACGATAGGGTAATTGTACATTCAGACACACAAACCCACACACACAGACACTATCTCACATATGCAGAATAACAGTACTGACAAGCCTTTCCAGTCACACGCCACACCACTAGATTTTTCATCACGTTTTCATGTGGCTTCACTGAAAAAGGAACTGTATGTGATGCATGCACACACACACACATGCATAAACACCCACACAATCTCATAGTCATATGCTGGCCCTTTATCCCTTCTTGGTAATCTGTTTATGGAGTGCTGGGCCCATTTGAGGGAGAATTTAATTGAAATCGGGGCTAATCTGATAATGGCACTGAGCGGCAGAGCCCTCAGCCCGGCATCACCTCTAGGTTGCAGCTTGTAGTCCTTGCACTCAATACCTTGCTATTTCATTTCATGCCTCACGGTTCAATGCAGCGCTGCCCACTCATACGTGCCACGTTGATTGTTAATCCGACGTTTGATATGCACCGTGCTTACTCAATTCTGATCTTGTTTTTCTTGTTTGTGTCCTCCATCTTCCTTTTTACTCCTTCCTTTACCCAACACTTCCCTCGTCTTTCTCCTCCTGTTCCCTCTCTCTTCATCCAGGATGGATATTACTCCCACCGGCCGAAGGAGAAAAGCAGAGTGGACAGCAACAACGAGAACTCTGTGCCCAAAGACTTTGAGAACATAGACAATAGTAACTTTGGTGCGCGCTCACAGCCACACCGGCAGTCTGTAGGGGCCAGCAGCAGCAAGCAGCAGCAGGAGCATCTGCAGGAGAAGGTCCACTCCCAGCAGCAGGCCCGGCGGGACAACTCCCCAGGTCGGGGACGCAGCTCAAACGAAGTGCTGCCTTTAGGCCACCAGCCGCTGGCGGTCGCCAACAATGCCTCCTACCCAGGTGGTCAGGGCATCGCAGGAGTGTCGCAGCAACACTACCGTGCCTCACAGGCCTCGCAGGCCCAGTCACAGCACAGACATCAGCACCCCCACAGGAGGCAGGCGACTGCAGCGCCGCTGGAGGTGGCCTACGACCAGCAACCCAAGTGTGAGATCAGTGGGAAGGAAGCCATTTCAGCTTTATCCAGAGCCAAGAGCAAGGAGTGCCGGCAACAGATCGCTGAGGTGTACTGCAGACACAAGGAAGGGCAGCTAATGCCTGAGAAAGTCACTCGCTACTGCCCCCTTGAGGGTGAGTAATAAACCATTGTAATTAATTTGCTTGATTACTTTTTAGTTACTACAATTTAACTAATCCTATTAATGTACTCGTTAATACTAATGGGTATGTCTGTGAAGTTAAGGCAGTCACTTTGTATTGTGCACAAAAATTGTCTCGCTTAATGGGTCACTATCTATCAAGCTTCCCAGCATGAGGACATCTGACTGTTGAGTTCCCAAATGGTTGTGCCACTGGTTTCACATCTCGAGTATTTCTCAAAGTTAAAGTTTGGGAAAAAAACATACTGGGTTACTATCTGTTGAATGTGTAACACTCAAAAACTAAACTGGTCAACTTCATCAGGTCTGTGTGGATTTGGATCACATTTGACGAACAGCGTGAGCAACATACGTAAACAATCCCATCTGATTGGTGGACAGAAATTCATGACATCACCTTTTCCCATTTGAGCCCTGCACACTTTAAGGCCTTGTCCACACGTACACAGGTATTTTTTTCTATGCGACGGGATTTTTAAAAAAAACCAAACTAAGACGGAAAAACCCTGTTTTCAAAAATACCCGTGTACGTATGGACTAGGCATAAACTAGTGAGAAAGACAAGGATGGGAAAAAAGAAATACAGAAATCTCTGATGTGAAATAACCAAAACTATTTCAAGTTTGGCAGAAAAGTTTTGGTTCTTGTGGGACCCTGTTGCTCTTGAACCAGTGTTTTTTCTGGGCTACTGTAGAAATACGATACCGACCTGTGCCCTCTGTTTTTCATTTGATTAATCCAAATAAAACCTACCAACATTCTTGTCTCGTCTGTGGGCGTCTCACTCGGAGTCGAGCCCTTAAATCCCGTCCCCGCTGCTGTGCAGAGCACTATTTGTCTGGTTATTCAAAGGTTCTCAATATCGAACATGCCGCATTACCAAATTGAACACTGCACGTGCTCGAGTCCCCAGCAAAACACCTGTCAAGTGTGAAGTAGATCTGATGAACTGTTCTCAAGATACAGTATGTAAAGGACATAGATAGATTCCTTCCAGTTATTATTTCACTCACCTACATCCAATCAGCTATTAATCAGAATGTAAATTTTTATGACCCGGCCCACCCGATCTGTGGATTATCCACAAGTCCTGCAGATATAACTGCGATCTGTGCACCACTGCAGGGATCTGCACTCTCCTAGTTTAGCTGTGCAATACCTGAATATCAAGAACGACTATTTGGTTCAGTCAACAAAATGATTGTTAATGACTGATTTAGCTCAGTGGACAAAGGAGGACTCGAGCACCAAACACTGTATGGAATCAGA
This sequence comes from Hollardia meadi, assembly GCA_037974645.1. Classification (NCBI taxonomy): domain Eukaryota; kingdom Metazoa; phylum Chordata; class Actinopteri; order Tetraodontiformes; family Triacanthodidae; genus Hollardia; species Hollardia meadi. The sequence goes on from JBBPCS010000283.1 coordinate 10,751,055, forward strand.
GTGCTGTAAGATACATCAAGATACATAAATCTTCCAAATGCAGCATTTATGAGAGTAGTAAAAATCAATGAGATGGAGGAGCCACTCTTACTGCATTTTTAAAAAATCTCATATCACTTCAAAACTAGATTAAAAATCAGAAGATCAATACGCTAATAATGATTTTTGCTTGAGTTGATTATTCTAGCAGACTTAAAAGTACAAAACACAAAGAGAAACAGCAAAAGAAAGCCTCCTGGAAACACTGCTGGCGGTTTGTCAGTGTCTTTCCTCATATAGTTTGACATTTAATTTTTCATATTATTTCCTCCTACTCTCTGCTGTACAAGCGTTTTTTTCTCCATAGCAAAAAAGAAAAGTAATATCCGCAAAGTCTGACCAGTCAGACTTTAGTACATGGGAAAATATTTCCTGTTCTTGTAATTGCAATTTTCATCAAAGGCAAGAAACATCTTTTTTTTTCTTTTTCTTTTTTTTGCTGATGTGTAATTGGTGAAGTAAATTGTTGGAGAAAATGGAGATGCTGCTTGTATTCTCTCCAAATTGGTTTCCAATTTTCATTTGTTTTTGTCAAGGTGGCCATGGAACACAGGTTATCCTTTCATTTTCTCAAACACACACACACAAACCTTTTTTCTCTAAGAATTTATAGGCATCTGTAGTCTGGTTGTGGCTTCTGTAAACATAATCTGTTGCGGCTGCCACCATCGCTGAGCAGCATGCATCAGCAAGCCTGTTTAAGTGAACAGCACATACACACACACATGCATGCACACTGATGGGAGTGGACTGAATGCAGTATGGACAGAAGGGGAGGAGGAGAAAGCTATTATACATCCTGCCTGTTTCTAGTCAGACACCTTCCCGGCCCTCGCTCGTGTTATTGGAACTCGAAGAGGCACCGTGACTGAGCAACTTTTGTGCATTCTCCTTCCCAAGAGCAGGGGTATCGTTTGTCTGCACCTAAGCTTCTGTCATCTCACACTGCAACTCACAATCCCACTCGAACTGACAGTTTGATCAAAGGAGACAAAGAAATTGAAAAGGGCTTTCCCCTGATGGTGGGGCTGTAACAACACGACAGCTAAATTAAATCACTTTTCTTTTTTACTCTCTGCCTGCCTGCCTACCAATTGCCCTTTTTCTCTCTGTTCTCCCATCCCAATTCAAGTCCTAATCTTGTTAGCAGAACATTGGCCAATTTGATTTGATTGGTATTTTGTCCTTGAGGCCTTGGCAAGATTAGCAATTGTGTTAGGTATCAGCATCATTGAATACAGGAGGAACATGTTAAATCTCTTTGCCCCCATATGCTAACTGGGCTAATAGATGATATGACTAGCCTGCTTTGCTCCAGCAGGGGTCCTAGCTGGCAGTCGGTGACCTTATACCCATGTACCTTTAACATAAAGGCCTTGTACTGAAAATGATTTGTGTGCAATGTATTGGCTAAACCATAGGGAGTTAGCACCCATAGTTCCTCATCAGCTCAATGAGCTCTTATCGCTTCTTTTAGCTCATTGTCTTGGTTTTCTGGCCCTGAACTGTTTTGTTTCAATCTCACCATTAACGACACCATTTTCTGCCTAACACCAAAGACCACACAGAGTAGTGACTGCTGTTAAACTTTTGACCTCGAACTGCTAACAAGGTCCATTGTGACTCGTTTATTATGAATTTTCACTCCATGCAGGTTTTATATTTGTAAAACTTTGCTCGAGGCGAGAAAAAATGATTTAAAAATCTGTACTCATCTTACGTCATCAAAAATGTAGAGTCTATGGGCCGAGCGGGAAATTAATAACAATACTGCACATATTCAGTAAGTTGCATACCCAGGGAGTAAACCTGGAAGCTACAAAACTTTTTTGTGCCAGGCGGACAATGGGACTGAATTGGACTGAAAAGGCCCCCTCTTTGGTTTCGGTATCTCGTTCTATTATAAATATATGATTGAGCCGCTGGTGATAACAACAAGCTAGTTTGCTCAACATGTTGTTAGCTAGTTGTAGCTAGCTCCAACTGAATTCTGTTGTTGCTTGCGTTGCTCGGTGTGTAAATAGCCAACTGTTTAGTAACAAGTTCGCCCTATTGAGTTTGCTCTCTCCCAAAAACAGGTTATTACAGGTGTAAAGAAAAGGGAATGAAATGTGTTATTGTATTCATATAAATCAAACCTTTAATTTATGATTTATATATCTGCAAATATGGCTTTGTGGATGCTTTTAAGGAGTAGACATCCTCGAGGCGTTTTCAAATGCAATTTGATAGAAGCCCTTCTGGGTATACTAGCTCAGTTCTTGTTCTAACATCTCATATGAGCTGTTAAGATGGAGGGTGGGTTAAGAGCCCAAAGTTACAAGATGACGATTAAGTAAGAGAGTGGGGTGATAACAGATGAAGGAGAGGCAGTTTAAAAGATTGATGGCAAAGAGAAGCATGATGAACAGTGATGATTTCAAGAGGAGGGCTTCTGGGGTTTTTTTCTTTTCAAGTGCAGAGCCCGTAAAAAAAACATACTACACATAAAGCTTTTTCTGCGGATAAACATACATGCTTTACAAAACTGACAGTAAATTTTAAGTTCTCTCACACACACAGCAGTGCTCATTAGTTCAGCTAGCTAGCATAGCACACATTCTCAAAGTGCTTTGTGAAGCGACTGGCCAATTATCCGTGTGCCAACTAAGCCAATGAACCTTCTTTGCTGGCCACCAATTACTGTTCAATCTGATACGGCTCACAGCAGACCCCCCCACCCCCCTTCCCACCCCATCCCTGAGCTGTTACACACACACACACACACACACATGCATGGAGAGAGAGAAGTGAGAGATAAGTGTGAGTGACTGACAGGAGCCACGGCCAATTGGGGCCAATTGGAGCCAAGGGAGCGTGTCATTAACCCCAACCTTGTGTTCAACCTCAAAACAAAGCCACCTGCCCCTAAATTTGATTGAATGAGATAAGTTGAACGGGAGGGACCAGGCTTTCTTAGCCCGCCCCTGTCAACTCATGAAGAGAAGAAACGTCGGACACTTGGCCTTAAATTTTGAGTAATTACAGGATGTTGGGGCCAGACAGGGAGAGGAGCCGGGAGGTTGCATTTTTGAGGAAATGTCACCTCTGGGGAATAAACAGCCCCGACCTCAGTATTCCTTTAGCTTTCTCTACTTCTTCGGCACAAACAGGCTCTTGGGAACTGAAGTCCCAAGTTACAATCAATCTCCTTAAGGCATGTTCTGTTACCAAATATGTCTCATAAGCTGTGTTGTGCACATTTGATGTAACGTAAGATAAAAACAAACTAGGTCTGGGACAGTTTTTTTTTCAGGTTTGAAGTGTAAGTGTTTGTTTTTGAGTGGTTACGGGTGGTAGAAAACCACACAATGGAGCTATGTGAAGTGACCAGTGGCTCTCCAGAGACTGTTAGAATTGTTTAATTTGATAGTGGCTCGGCAGGCAGCGACCAGGGCGATGTTTTCTCTCTATGCTTATTGTTGTCATTTGTGTGAAATCCAAGGCATCTTCTGGGAGTTTTGCCTGAGAGAAATAATGGCACATTGTCAAACCGTGCTCCACCCTGAAAGCCTCCGAGGAATCGCTTATAGGATTCCTGTCTGAATGAGGATAGCAGTTACAGTGTGTGTGTAGTGTCTGGTTGAAATTGTCATAGGTCCAATTCAATCATGAAAGAAAATGGATGAGTGAGTCATGTTTTTGTGGTTTCTGTTTGGTTTTCTTCCCCACAGCAGGGCTGAAGTAGCTTTATTACTTTTATGTCCCTATTCATTCATTTATTTATTAATATCTCAGTTATATACTTTATTAGATATTAAAGTTGTGTCCTTATGCATAATCCTCCTGAGAACATCAGATGTATTTAAATGATACAGTGGAAAGCGAGGCGTCGTGGTTTTGTTATAGTCTTAATGGATATCTTCAAGAGAGCATCTTAATGGCAGTTATAAAAGTTGCTTTTGACATCACAGTTAATTATTATGAATATCCTAATCATACCACTCCAACTGCTACTTACCATGTTGCCTAGCAACCTTGTTGTTTAGCTATTGTTTAATGAAAGAATAACATTTAATTATCATTAAAGACTATATTCATTGTTTCGCATTTGCTTTCTTGGTCCCTCGAGGACATTTATACGTGCTCTCCATCATATAGTGACTAATGGCGCCAATTGTGCAGCAGAACAGATTTGATTTGGTAATCAAACAAGCAAACAACCCCTGATTATATTACTGACTGATGAAGCCTCCATGCAATGTCGCGTGAATTAAATACAGTTAATGCAAGAGCTGTAAATTTACTGGTGTGGTTCATAAATATAGACATTGTCTTTGTACCTCACAGGTAAAACCAATGCTAATGTCCAGTGGGATGAGGACTCTGCTGAGAGCTTTCCATTAAAACCAGTCAGGATAGCATTTGTCCTAGTGGTTCATGGACGAGCCTCCCGTCAGTTTCAACGCCTCTTCAAAGCCATCTACCATACCTCACACTACTACTACATACACGTCGATCAGGTGAGCCACAGAAAGACTGCAAGCATGATGCACCTTTAATGTGACTTTTTTTCAATGGAAGCTTGACTACAATATTAAAATATGCTTTTATGCTTTTTTCTCTTGATATCAGACACAATACTAATGAGAGTTTGATCATTTCCTTTGTTCCAGCGCTCTAACTACCTGCACAGGCAGGTGCATGCCTTGGCTGCGCAGTATCCGAATGTGAGGGTGACACCCTGGCGCATGGCCACCATCTGGGGTGGTGCCAGCCTGCTGACCATGTATCTACGCAGCATGGCTGACCTGCTGGCCATGAGGGACTGGAGCTGGGATTTCTTCATCAACCTCAGTGCGGCTGACTATCCCATCAGGTAACAAAGATGGATCTCACAGCAAGGAGTGGTTCAGCAAAGGATATCTGGGGGGAAAGCAGTCTGGTAATGAATTGTCCTGTAAGAAAATGAAGTGAGGTGTCGGGGCAAGCATCTAGTATAGGTGACAAAGGCAGTCACCAGGGCACAAACAATAGTAGATGGCTTTCAGCCAATAAGGAGGAAATTCAATATGCACTGGTCCTGTGGTTAACTGTGAGCTTTAAATAAAGAGTCACTGCAAACCAAACAGATCAATGAAGTAGAACTTCTGCTTTTCTCAAGCGCTATTCGTTAACACCTTCTCTTCAAAGTCCCTGCTTCCCTTCTGGCGCTGCATTGAATGGGTTACATGGTTACAAGTGATTACAATTTAATTGCCTACGGTCAATACCTATTGACTTTCCAAGACGGTTGTGTACTATACAGTCCGAAAGTCATCTCTGCACTCGAAAACATCCTTTTTAAAATGCTGTAAAAGGTAATTAAAACCACAAAGTCGACATGAACGGGATATGAAGTCATGGAAATTGGGGGAGAGATTTTGTGACTTGTACTTTTTTTAATGTCATTATATAGTCCTCCCGAGAGTGCAGGGTCTGCTGGGTTTTTGATGTAGCTCTGCAGCAGCCAATTAAAATCCTCCTGTTAAGGAAAGAGTTATCTCTTCTGCGCAGCCAGATGTCCACCCGTTGAATTTAGACAAGCTGTAATGGCCACTGGGTAACAGGAAGCCGGATCTGATGTCTCCACAGCTGGAGCCAAGATGCAGGAGCAAATGTGGATTTTGTTCACAGGCAGATTCAGTTTAGTTTAGGGTTTTTTTCACCGTATCGATGAGTCTGTGTTTCTGCACTGGTGTGTGCATGTCCGAGTTTATGTCATGCTGTCTGCATAGTTCACTCTGTCTCAGTACCTGTCTGTGTATATGTGTGTGCATATTTATCCCATCTGTACGCATGTCTGTCTGTCTGTCGGGGCATGATTAAAGGTATTTGCAAGTGCGTGCACCAAGCCTCTGTTTTCTTCCCGTCTTTTGCCTCACATTTGCATGAGGGTGATGTGATTGAGAAAAGGGCTGACAGTGGAGATTTAAAGCTCCATCTGTTGGAAAACGAAACGATTGATGGAGCGAATGAGGGAGCCAAGAGGCAGAAATGACAGGGAGAGGCAAGAGAGCGAGAATAAGCAGTAGGGTGTGGGGGAACAAGGTGGAGCTGCATGTTTTGGGTCCATGTAATATGTAAATTGCTCTCTTGTATCTTTGCTTAGCAAGTGCATTTGTAACCACAGCTTGGATATGACCAAGTCTGCAGACTGCATATTTACTGAGTTGAACTTATATATGGTCCTTTTTAAGTGGCAGGCCTGGATTCAAGCTCCAGTGAGAGGAAGCATTTGTGCTACTCGAGTGTCCTCAAGCAAGAAACTGAAACCCATCCAGCTGCTTTGTCGTCCTTTCGGATTTCTTTGGGAGCGGGATTATAGGCAGACAGATTTTCTGCCCCAGCTATACATTATCATTATTTACTTACTATAGCACACTGCAGTATATGGACAAACATGTTGGAATAAGCAGATGCCTCCATTTTTGTTGGAGTGCAAATACAACTAGGTGCTAAGCTGGCAGTATGCTTCATCAGAACTGCCTGTCAGATGATCGAATAGCTTCAGAAACCCCCCCTGCCCCGACACCTTAACATTTCTGTTACTGTCCAAAATCGAGAGTCTGACATTCACACTCAATCCACGCCCTGATTGGCCAGCTGTGCGGAAAGTGAGAAAGGAGCCACAGTTTGAACTTTTCTCTCAGCTGTCTTTTTTTTTTTTTTTTAATGTGGCTGTTATATTTTCAAGCATAACCCAGCCCTTATTCATCCACATGCTTTGTCAATTAATTTTAAGCCATAACCCAGTATTTATATTGATTGTCCTTTATTTATGCAACTAAAAGTATGTATTGTATACTTGCACCCTTCATGTGTTAATTTAGTTTTAAGTTTCAGTATTTTTGGGCGCAGATTTTCCAAATGGCCCTTGTTTTTCCTTTGTGACCACACTGCACAGTGACAGGCAGGAAAAGGTAGGGGCTCCCCTGCCCCTCGCTGCCCTGACTACTGCTGTTGTTATCAGTGGGACTGGAGACAAGCATTATTTCCCCTCTAATTCCCTGATAATGTCTGTCCTGCCGCATGGATGGCTCTCAAAGGCAAACCTAGAGCCCCTCACACCAGCAGAGGGGCTGTGTGTCCAGGGGAGATATACTGTGCGTGCGTGCCTATGTGTGTCCAGAGAGGCAAGAGGAAGAGTTACACGCTTGCTTTGTCAGAGTGCTACCCTCTTTCCCAGCTTTTATCTGCACAGTCTCCTTGCTCTAACCTCTTTTTCCTTTTTCTTTAAAGCCCCTTTCATAGACTTTACAGGAGATTTTAAGAAGTCTGAGCTTGGTGAAACGACGACTGGCTGCAGGCGTCATATCTTCTAATCTCTGTCACTTTGTCATCTCTGTCAGGAAAGCGTGGTATCTTATATTTTAGCTGTGTTCTGTAAGTGATAGGTGTCATTTCCTCTTGTGGGGAAAAAAACAACAACCTTTGTAACCCATCAGAACTGTGCCATCTCATTTGGAAATGCAATTCCAAAAATTAAAAAAAAACTTGTTGAAAAACTAGCAGGAATGTTGAATTAAGTTACAGAATTTTTTGTAGGTTTTTCCAGGACAAAAATGATGAGTGTATGATCTGCCTTTTGTCTGTTTGAGTGTTGTTAGAGTGTGGGCTCTTTGGAATTTAACCTTTCCCCTCAGGAATGGTGTATTTTAAAGTCCTTGTTATAAAAAGGCACATTATTAATTTAACAGAAAGAGCATAAAAATGAAACAGTGGCACAATGATGAAGTTTAATTGGCTCTGATATTGACAAGGTGCACATTTCCCCTCGCTGTCAGGTGTGACTGAAACTCACAGCAGTGTGTGTGTGTGTGTGTGTTACTGTAATGCGTGCGTGTGAATACCACTGTGAGACAGCACAGCCACAGGGCTGACAGTAAGCAAACTAGACCCAGTGGACGAGGGGACCACTCAGGTGGCAAATCTGGAGCTTGACATGGATTCCCCTCGCCCTGTGTGTGTGTGCGTGTCTGCATGCCTACAAGAATTTGTGTGTCTTTGTGCATGTATATTGTATTGTCAGTGTGCATACTGGAAGACACACAGCGTCTGTGTGTGTGTGTGTGTGTGTGTGTGTGTGTGTGTGTGTGTGTGTGTGTGTGTGTGTGTGTGTGTGTGTGTG
>JBBPCS010000283.1:10767652-10778387 GCA_037974645.1 Hollardia meadi
TGTGTGTGTGTGTGTGTGTGTGTGTGTGTGTGTGTGTGTGTGTGTGTGTGTGTGTGTGTGTGTGTGTGTGTCAGGACGTGTGCAGAGAGCAGCTGTGGAGCGTTCCCCAGCAGTGCCCATCCTAGCCCCTTTTTTGTTTTTCCAGAAGTCACTCGGGCTGGCTGCTCTGAGAGCCAGCCCTTTGCCACATACAAAGCGACACACAAACAACAGACTAATCACAGGGGCAAGACCTTCATTCAGCTTCAGCTGACTGGATGACCCAGTTCAACTGTGTTCAGCGGACTTGTGATGTGTTTAGTTGGATTTGTTTGTGTGCGTTCAGATCTCCGACTAACATGAATCTGCTGCCAATATAGCCCATGACTATTCTGAAATTTCCTGTACTCCGCACAACGCTCCGGCCTCGACTGCCACATGTCTTCTTTAACCGTCCTTACTTTTACTTAGAAGTTCCAAACAGTCCTTGGACTGGTCACAAAACTTTTACTTATCTTTGATATGCTGTAATAATCATGTACAAGTGTAAAAATGGCTTAAAACCCTTATTATTCAAGCATAAGCATAGCAACCAACAAGCAATGCTTGACCAATTGGTTTTCTGTTAAAGGTTATTGAATTAATGTCACATCATGTCACACAATCATAGAGCACATTGACTCCCCACTAATCTTCACTGCGAGCGTCCAGCCACATTAGCATGTCCAAGGCCGGTTTCAGACGTTATCTAGATGAATCTAGATATTCTCCTCCTCTTACATTGCTGGCCGTGGAAAGTGGCACAGCAGGTAGGTCAGTGGGTATCCAGTTTGCTAATAGATTCTCTCTCTCTCTATCTTTCTCGATGCTCTGCCAGGTACTTCCCCATGGGCCACCCGGTGTCAGTGCATCTCTACTTCCAGTCAGACCAGTTCCAGGGCTACCTGGTCAAGCACCATGCCACCAATCTGGCCACTAGCAAGCTGGAGACGATGGAAACCTGGGTGGCACCCAGGAACAACTTCAAGCTAACCGCTCCTCCCAGCAGCACATTCAGCAGGTTGCAGTTTGCAGAGGTGAGTCAGCAGATTTGCTTTGGCGGTACAGCGTTTTATTTTTAATTTACATTTAAGTCACTTGTCTGGCATGAGCCACAAAACAACCAGTGAGCCATTGCCAGTGTCAGGAAATGAGTTCCATTAAAACCCTGAGCACCACATAGTTTTTCCTATGAGGTGCTTATAATTAGAGGTGAGATATACAGCTCATTGCCATGGTGACCTTATATTCATTGCTATGGCGACCTTGCCAAGACTCATAGCAGCGCATGTCCACACAATTAAACTGGTGCCTGTAATGGCCTTGTAAAATGTAAATTGATTGAATTCAACCGAGTTTACAGGGATGAGTGCTTCATGTGCTGCTTATTTGTTGTTTCCTAATAGAACGTCTTCTCACCTTCACACTGGAATGCTTCCCTTGATTGTCTTGTTATGTTAATCTGTGTTTCTGTTTACCACAACGCCTGTTCAGGAGACACCGGCCCGGCTGCCACAGAGTGTCTTTTAAAAAAGGGCAAAATTAACGGAGTGAATGTAAATTGACCTTTTTCTCTGGTTTATCATGTGCAGCTTTGTGGGCAGCGACACATTTTTTGAATTAATTTGTTTGCTTGGTTTTTACGCCTGAGGACCATGCTGTTACACCTGGACACTCCTTCAGCCTGTCTGGCCTCTTCCAGCTGTCTCGCAGTGAACTCAAAGGGATCCAGACAGCACAGAGGCCATGCCGGTCCCTCTCACTAAGCCCTGTTTGTGTGTCTGGCCTGTGAAACCTTGAGTGACAGAGAAGTGATGTGAGCTGTGGCTTTTATCTGGATGCTCAGCCAGAGAAAGCATTCACTGTCTGGCACTGCGCAGTGACTGTCAGTCAGTCAGTTTGTCCATCTGTCATTCAAAATCAGAGCAGAACGAGCTTAAATAAGACAGCAGTCGCTGTGTGCTTTTGTCAACTTAGCAGATATGAGCCATTATACTAAAGCTATATGCTGGAGTTTGCTAGATAAACCATATGGTTGGCTTAACAATGTGTTCTTTAGATATAAAGCAAGACAGATATGTCTTTCTTTTCACTCCTCTTCTGCCACCACCCAGCTGCCTTTATAGGCCCTTTTACTGCATGATTTAGTGTGGGACCACTTACATCCCACACAGTTAAAATTAGTATTTAACCTCAAGTCAGACTTGACATTGAGAGGTAGCCTATATTACCCTTTGTTGGAGAAATCTTATGCAGTGGAATGACTGACTTTGGCTGATGGTTTAGTCCTTATTTTATCACAATGTACATACACATATTGTGAGAGAGGAACTCATTATAATGCAAGTGGAATAAACATTTGTCCAACACAGTCTAAAAAATGTAACATTTAAAGCTTCCATCATGAGTTACATACACTCTTGTATCAGATATTATAAGATGTTTTTTCGTAATTTTGTCCACCATTAGTGTTTATAGACAGAAATCTACACAGAAAGTTACAAAGCTAGGAAAGATTTCAGCTAGGGGTAAACAACATGGCCAGTGTATAACACACCTCATTTATTATTCTATTTTGAAATAAGCCCTTTGCTTTTTCCTTCATGTCCTCGGCATACAACCAGTAGCCTACATATCAGACCACAGACAAACATACTAAGTAGTTATCATATTTGTATCATTAACAAATAGACATTTTGGGAAATACAACTTATTTGCGTTCTTGCCAAGAGTTCAGTTAAAACATAAATCCCACTCTCCGGACTCTACAGTAACTGTAAAGTTAGCAGCCAGTTAGCTTAGCTTAGAACAAAAACTGGAGACAACGGTAAATAGTTAGCTTAGCTCTGTCTGAAGAAATAGTTCCAGCGTGCAAGCTCCCGTAAAACCTCAACGTGGCATTTCACACTACTACTAACTGGCTAAACAAACAAGATATAACGTGTTAATTTGTGAGCTTGTGTTATTAGGCAGATATTTTCTCACCTTTGGACAAATCCAGGCTAAGCTAATGAGCTTTAGCTTCATAGCTATCATACAGAAATGAAAGCAGCATGGATTTTCTCATCTAACTTTCGGTAAGAAAGCAAAAAAAAAAGTCCAAACTACTCATTTAAGTCTGTTTTGATGCATCACACCACTCTCAGCTGGCACCTTGACAACATAAAATGTCCTGTTCTCTGTCGTGCACTCTCTGTTCTCCCACCCTTCCTTCCTTCCTCATGCATCGCTCCGCAGTGTATCTTTATTAACAAGCATCCAGCCATCTTACCCATAGTTCCTCAGTAGTGTAAATGGTGTCTCAGGGGAGACCTCTGGTGCTGCTGGTGAGCACCTGTGTTTGATTACCCCACAAAAAGTGCCACTAATAAGCCTCTGAATGGAGCCTTGAGGGACGTTTGACGCCCTATGGTTTTGAGCATGGCCAGATGTCCATACATGCCGCTGCCTGATCAAATTGACCCGTCTTTTTTAATGGAAGAGTTAGAGGGTGAGCGCTGACAAGATGGTGATGTGGACAAAAGGTTTGCAGGGTGACAAGGAAGAAATGGAATAGAAGTGGACTATGAGATAAGAAAATTTTATGTTTCCTATCAAGTCAGGGATTGAGCAGAAGAGTAATATGGGTAATAAATGGAGACGTGTGTAGAAAAGTAAAATGTATGATGTATGAGTCATTAGGTGTGAGTTTTTCTCCTTTTGCAGAGGGTAAATAAGGGGTTTAATCTCCTGAAATTACCAGCAGTTGTTAGTAATTTCTGGTTATGAATAGAAAATCTGAATAATTAAGTCTATGTGAGTGGAAAATGAATAAACAGGGAAGTAGAGAGATGGGAGTACTTGGGAAAAAAAGGGGGATAGAAGTCACAATGAGGTAGCCGGATCAGATTGAGTTAAAAAAAAAAGAAGAAGCATGTTCTTCTAAGTATGGCTATAAGTGAAAGAAGGTCATAATCCTGCGACTTGGTGAGCGGTCATATTAGGCTTGATGGGGTATTGGTCTTAAGCCAAAGCTTATTGGGTAGAAGCAGCAAGGGACAGGTTGAGAGTGGAGGTCAGCGTACGCTATAGGCTGAGGCTGAAATGGGCCAGAAGTTAATCCCTGTTTGACCCACTTTCATACTGGAAGAAAGAATGTCTTGCTACTGGGGGCTTCGTCTATTACCTGCAGCAATACATTGAGTCAAATCACCAAGAGAGTGATACCTGACTCCCAGTCACAGGAAAGAATATTTGCATAAAGCTTTCTTAACTTTCTGAAGTTAAAATGTTTTAGCAAACTTTCAGCTGATGTGGAAACAATAACGTGTATTTTTATGAGCTCTCTGCACACAATAGGTCAATATACTGTATAATACAAATATATGTACCGTATGTGTGTGTGTGTGTGTGTGTCTGTTGGTGCTGAGAGTGAAAAGCCTGTGGGTGAAGCAGTGGAGCTGCCCACTCATCTGTCCTGAAACTGTTCAGAAAAGTAGAACTTGGACTGTTTTACACTTAGCTGATGTTCGTTGCAGAATAAACTATGGTCAAGAACCAGGAGCAAGTCTCGGGGAGGGTTACCCTCCTATCCAATGTCAGATTCTCTCTCTCTTAACTCTTAACTTTAGTCAGCTTTTTTGCAGGCTCACTGTCAGTGGATTACAGTCTGTCAATACTCCCTTCATTTCTTTCTGAGGCTTAGGACGAGAGTGCTGCCAATCAATCGGGGATGTAGTGTGTGCCAGCGAGTCAGCCTTCAATAAAGCAATGAGCCACAGAGGTGCCAGACAAGAGAGTTGATTAGTAATTTAAAGAGAAAAGAACCGAGGTCCAAGGGGCGGAAATGGCAGAGGTCAGTCCGATAATTGAGATGAAAGTGAGGTGTCTTTTACGGATGGCTAAGACAAACACACACACACATTCACGTCTCATTTATGCAAGTAATGTCTATTTATACTGTACATTGCAATTGCAATTCTCAAAGGATGTAATACGGAGTCAGTTCCAGTCAGCCATTGATTGTACATCAGGGTGAGGCTGTGTTAATCAGCTACCATTGTAAGGATGAGCGCTTCCTAAAGCCGCCATCCCTCTCACATTTCTGCCAACATCCCAGACATATTTCACTGTCAGTGCGTGTGTGTGTGTGTGTTGCTTCCCCCTCTATTACCCCATCTCCCCCATCAATCTCAATCACCCTTCTCATTTTGCCCACCACCATCTCTGCGACCCAGAACACACACACACACACAGATCACACACCTCTTCAGTTACAGCCCTGATCGCAATGACTACATTAATGCAATTAGCTGCACTTATGTATATATTTTTTTCTGTTTGCGTAATTTGTTCTTTCTTTTCTTTTGTTGCTTTATTGAATTTCAACTTGACAACTTGACAGTGACAGAATCAGGCTTCTATCATAACCCATAAATCTCAGTTCAATCAAACAAGCACACCTGCAAACGTGTGTATGCTAAATGTTAAATTGTGTACGCTCACAGGACGTAATAATCTTAAATTAGCTCATTCTTCCATTGGCAGTCCTCCAGCGTGCGGCAGGCTGGCAGCTCGTCCCATGTTCCGCAGCCAGAGGCGCTGTATGTCTGTATGTAATCCACTAAAGATATATTTGACTTTGGTATTACATTACATTGTTACATTCAGTTTCTCAAAATGTTTGTGGTGAATAAAGCCTCTTCTGCCACCGTTGAAGCTCTAAAACCTCATTTTTGTGGACAAGGCCCTACCAGCAGCTCTGTGTTGTGGTTTGCTGCATAGATTCCTTTTTTTTTTTTCCTGTCAAAAGACTGCAGTCACTGTGTCTGCATATAATGCCAGCATGTATAGTGCCATCCTCAGTTTGTGTTTTTCTCACTGATGTCAGGTTGTAATCTACTCTCCTGTAGCTTCTGTTTAGGTTCAATACTGCTCACGCTGGATACTGCTGTTCATTGCCTTCCTGCCCAGGGAGGCATTTGATCTTCACCCCAAGAGGATACGGTTGGGGTCTAGTCACACGCCTTCCTCAGCCTCCCTCTCATATTCCTTGCCAAAGACATACTCAGCCATACAGCACCAGCAGATGTGAACAAATGAACTCAAACATGCAGGGCGAAAAACAACCGGGTTCGTGAGCTTATTGTGGCATTATATAACGGATTGTGCGGCTTTTTCAGATGCTAATCCTGCACAAATAAGGAACAGATATAAGAAACTGTGATTACCAAAGCACTCGCAAAGGGTGAAATGCACCCATTACTGCACAGCCAAACAAATAGCGTCTTGGTGCACTCGTGCTATTTGCACGTATTTAAATTAGGTAATATACATAAATATGGTGCAAAATTGGCCTCTTTATATGCAAATTAGCCTCATTGAAAAAGGAAGTACAATTCACAAACACAAGCGATTATAGCCACACAGTTAGGGTGAAAATGATTAGCGTCTTCAGCGTTTTTTTATAAGGGGCGTCACAATGGAGTCTATTCGCCAAAGACTTTTCACAATTATCATCGTCATTGTGCACGTGTCAATAAAATAATTGTTCACTCTTATGAATCTCTCCTGATTGAAATGAAGCTTAATGTAAGTTCAATCAGGAAGACTTATGTTACTCATTCATTCTCATTCCTCTCTCTCTCTCCTCCTCCTCTCTCCCTTCTCTCCTCCAGCTGATTAGGGGCGTTTTACTCGTTTGCCACGATCTCTATCAGCCAATCTTATATTCGCTGTTCTCTCTGTCATTTCAGTTTGTGTGTGTTATACAAGACAAGGGAAAATTGCACTCTGTGTTTGCACTGTAATATCATTAACATCTTTTGTGAATTGGACCTTTAGACAGAGCAAATAGTGGTTGCAAGTGATGTGAATTTGCCCTTACATGCAGCTTTTTTTAGCTCCTTCTTCAGCCAGCTTCATTTTCTTCCAGTTTTCACTCTCATTTCCTTATTCTCCTTCTTCTATTAATAGATCGGTACAGAGTGGGATGCCAAAGAACGCATGTTCCGAAACTTCGGTGGCCTGATGGGCCCCATGGACGAGACGGTTGGCATGCAGAAGTGGAGTAAGGGTCCTAACGTCACTGTCACAGTTGTGTGGATTGACCCCACCAACGTCATTGCCGCCACCTATGACATTCTGATAGACGCCAGCGCAGAGTTCACCCACTACCGCCCACCGCTCAACCAGCCTCTGCGCCCTGGTGTGTGGCGCGTCCGCATCCTGCACCACTGGAGCCCCGTGGCTGAGATGCGCTTCCTTATTGCCCCGCTGGCCTTCAATAAGCATCAATCCATACGACAAGGTGAGAGAGAGATTACCCTGTGATGGTCATGAGGCTTGTTTTAGCTCATTATAACACAAAATAACTATTGATTGTGTTAATTGCACAAATAGCCTTGCAAGACCTATTGCACTGCTGCTGTTCCTCAACAACAGATAATCATTCATCAAAAATGTGCACATTTTACTACATATCTAGATTTGAAGCCCTGCAATGCACAGATGAAATAAGCAATCAAATACAACAGCCCTGCAATAAAGCCTACGTTTGTGACGCTTGTATGCTTGATGATAATTTGAGCCTTTTTTTGTGACTTTTGTATCATTGTAGTGATGGAAACTAGCCTAACTACATGCATTTACTCCAGTATTGTACTTAAGTCAAACTTTTGTGGTATTTGTCATTTACTGAACATTTCTATTTTTCACTATTTCATACAAAATAGCTTATAAAAAGTGTACCTTGACAAGCTACGACAGTAAAATTCTGCAACACATTAATGCATCAGTAATAACAATCCAGTAACATTTACAGTAATATAATCTTCTGAAGCATTCTGTATAATCATTCTTTACTTGAATATTTCCATTTTATGCTGATCATTAGGCCTACTTATGAAAACTTCTGTTTTCTTAAAATGTGAATGAAAAGTGGGGGGAAAAAACAGCTTCTGTAGTAGGATAATTTCAAAAAGTTGTAATAGAACTGGTTTCATGAATTTTCTACCATAAAAAACGATTCTAATATTTACTTCATCAAAAGTCTCATTTATTTTTAGAGCATTTTTTGAACAAGTTAATTCCTACAGGAAACATGCTGGAAATAATCTAACTAGACTTTTTTTTTTTTGTTTTTTTACAAATCTTTTTTTTTAAAGATGTTTAGTACTCATTAACTAATTAATAATAACTTAGTAACATGAGGATTTCTATGTGTAAAACATAATGATTGAAAGTAGGTAAAATTAACTCCCTCTTAAAATGCTGGTTAAAGGTAAATACATTGGTAATAATCCAGTAACATTTAAAACACTATGAAAGGGACCATTTGGAGAACAAGTACTTTTGGTCATAATACTTTCTTACTTATACTTATATACTATAAAATTTAAATGCAGGAATTTTACC
Organism: Hollardia meadi; assembly: GCA_037974645.1. Taxonomy (NCBI): domain Eukaryota; kingdom Metazoa; phylum Chordata; class Actinopteri; order Tetraodontiformes; family Triacanthodidae; genus Hollardia; species Hollardia meadi. The sequence goes on from JBBPCS010000283.1 coordinate 10,776,065, forward strand.
TGTAAAGGCGTATTTGTACAGTGTAGTATTGTTACTTGCATACTTCTGCAACCACTAGCTCACATTTTGTCACAGACAATGTGATATAATTCAATCCACAACAGTCTTAGTACAAATGGAGCATTATAAGCCTTAAAAAGGAAGTATTTGTTGCAAGTTATTAGAGTGGAGGTCTCTACATTTATACTTTTAATAAATCCATGATGGACATGATTAGATTTCACACCAACCGACCTCCTTTATCTACTATACATCATTCCTTCATGTTGAAAGTTAAAATAATATAAATAAGTAGTGGTTAATGTTTCACAGACAAATTCTACTTTCAGTTTAACAAAACTGAAACATTACATTCACTGTGAAGTAACGATCACTAGTATGGTACTAGTTCTAAAATGTCTGCACACACACAGAGAGCAAAGCCTTGCATTTGCATTGATGGCCTCTCTAATCAAGCCTGTGGGCCTCTGCAAACCATGGTTGTTTGTCATTAAGTCACCCTTAATAACCCAGAGAGCTGCCCGTACACACTAAACAGAGTGTTAAACAACAGCGCACTTAGCCCTCGAAAAACAATGACACAATTAAATCAATCAGCCAGCATGGATAAAGGGGCAAGACTGCATTATTCTCAACTGCAAGCAGCCAGTTCGCTCTAAAAGTCACATGAGAGTTGAGACGCCAGCTTCGGCATAATCGCGCCATTCTCCGTTTAATAATCTCACTGAGCCATTTTAATGATGAAGAGAAACGACAAATAAAGTTACAGCTTTTGTCTTTGACCTGAGTCTCAGTGGGGCTGGGGGTGTGTGGGAGGGAGTTAAATATTCATTTGTTGTTTACGGCTGTTTAGGTTTGCATTATACAATTACTTTCTGGCTTCCAGATGGAGATTTTTTTCCTCGTACTAATTTCACCCTAATACTTCTTTTTTTGCTTGTCTTTGCTACAGTGTTGTAGCTCAGTTAAAAGATTGGTTGTGTCAGATAGTGTCAGCTGATAGTTTGTCAGGTACAGGTGTTGATTCATTGATGGTTTGTTGATGAATTATTGATATAAACTCACATATACACTCCTACCATAAAGCAATTCAGCCTCCAACCCAGAATGACCTTAAAGCTGAATCAGCACCTCTGCAACATTTTGACAAAGCCTGACCACTAAATCTTTCATGGAGGTAAAAATTTATTGCAAAAAGAGGTGGAAGAAGTATTCTCTCTCTTAAGTTCAATAAAAGTTGCATAAAAATGTCTAAATATGGCCGAGCCTTACTTTGCTATACATTTGGTTGAGTTGTGTTCTTACATTTTCCCAAATGTTTCCATGTTTAAACCCAGAGAAATCCATAATTTTATTCAAGGTTAGGGTGCGTTTCATTTGGTCGCGGGAGTCAGAGAGTGAGGAAGGAAGTCGGTGAACGTGACTAAATATAACATGAATAAAACTTTAAAACATTACTTTAACCACGAACATTTCTGCCTTAATCAAGTCAGACTTTCATCAGCAAAGGTGGTTGTTTAACAATGAAAACAACAACTTCCATGATCCCATACTACTTCATGATGTGTGTTTTGGTTTGATGGAGAGAACCTTAGTGGCGGAAATTACTTAATGTGTGTTAAAATCTAGCTAGTATAGTTAGAGTAAATTTTATTTATTTTAGTATTTTTGTTTTGTTTTCTTAAATTGATCATAGTAAATATAGGCCCGTCTTACTCCTGTGAATGCTTTTCAATTAAGAATCAACACAGTCTTTCTCCTGCTAATGGAAAGTTACAGTCATAAGAAAGATAATGCATATTTATTCAATTTAGTACACATTTTTTTCTGCTACAGCCTCATGGTCTGGTATGACCAGTATCTTATGGTGGCTAATGTTAGCAAACTTTAGATAGACATACCTGACGTTATTGAGTTAGTTTGCTGTCTTTATGAATCTTCTAATCCCTGCTCGCTACTGTTACACGACATTTTAGCATTTAACAGAGAAACATTGAGGTTGTCACCTTGTGTAAGACTGTGTATAAAAGTAGAGTACCTGTTAATTGATTAAAGCGTGCAATGTGTAAGATATGGCCATAATTTTAGTTTAAAACACTCAATAAATGAACTAACATTCTCAAAAGAATGTGAAGAAACAGTTGTGTTTATAATGTAATGGAGGATACATAATTATAGAATTGTAGAATTATCAACTTTTTTGTGTTTGAGTTTATATCATCAAATAATAATCTTGCATATGCTTGGCTTACTGTGTGTGTGTGTGTGTGTGTGTGTGTGTGTGTGTGTGTGTGTGTGTGTGTGTGTGTGTGTGTGTGTGTGT
>JBBPCS010000283.1:10801495-10815663 GCA_037974645.1 Hollardia meadi
AAATTGCCATCCTTGCGCCCTGCTTTGAAAGAAAAGCTTTCAAAGAAGCTGTCAGCTGTCAGAACAGCAAAGCACAGACCAAGAAAGTCTCTCATTATCTGCATCCACAGGCCTGCATCTCAAAGAAATACAAAAAAGGTGCCTTTCAGTGCAGCCTTCCCTGGAGAAAGACTTCCCACTCTTGAAGACGAGGGCATTACATTAGCAAAGACAGGTAAAAATATGAAACAGCCCAGGCTAATGTTAGGTAACAAGGACGTTGATGTGTTAGATGTATAACAGTGAGGCCAGAGTGCAATTTCTTTATCAACAGGAACCCATCTCGCATCGACTCACAGGCCCACACAGTACATACAGCTCACTAAGACCATGTAATGAGAAATCAATCCAATGGTTCATGAAGTGACAGCTCAGAGCAATCATTCCTGGGAAATAAGGGATTCCCTGGAAGGCAAAGAGACCAAAGATGGTGTCCTGCTGCTGGGGGTTGGGGTTGGTTTGATGGCTCATACAGTCTATAACATTATTTAATCAGTGTAAAAATGGACCTTACTTATATCTCATTTACATTCTCATTCTGATATAGCAGATGTGTTGCTGGGAGGGTGAAATAGGGTAAAGCCAAGGCACAGCAGGCATGACACACAGTTCTTCACACACGGCCCAGTTAAAGCAGCCATCCTCCTAATAAATCCTGAGCTCCATCAGAGCTGTCAAAAAAATATTTCAGACACTAAAATTTAATTGTTTCCTCTGAAGACTTTCTTCTGTCCTGTTTAGAACTACAGTTTTTTTTAATTTTGGCTGCTTAAATGTGCCGTGACATTGCTGCAGTGACATTACTGCATGCATGGAAACATTTAAAAACACTGAAAGGTATGGTGGCCAAGAGTGCTCAACGCACTGCAACTTAAGAAAATGTGCAAATAGACAAAAAACTAGCAAATTAAGAAAATATTAATTTGACAACACGTGTGCTGCAAACGCTCACAACACAATCAAATTAAATTGGGGAAAATAATCTGTTCAGGTGAAACAAACCATTCATACCAATTTAGTAGGGTTGGGTATCGTTTCAATTTAATCGAATCCGATTCTGCTGATCGAATCCGGTTCTTTTCGAATCTCGGTTCCGATTCCAATATTTTTTTGAGAGAAACAAAGAACAAATATTTAAAGTACACACACACACACATATATATATACACATATATACACATATATACACATATATACACATATATATATATATATACACATATATACACATATATATATATATATATATATATATATATATATATACACACATATATATATATATGTGTGTATAGTCCCCCATGAGCAAGCACTTGGCGACAGTGGCAAGGAAAAACTGCCTCAGAAACAGAAACCTTAGAGCAGACCCCGGCTCTATGGTGGGCGGCCATCTGCCTTGACCGGTTGGCTTGAGAGAGACAGAAAGACAGACAGACAGAGACATTCCATATATCAGGATGTTTGGAAAGAACTTCACAAAATACTGTTGTGTGATGTTATTTTGTTGACCTGGATTTATAGTAATTTGTATTATTAAAAATGTCGATATAAATAGGTCTTATTACTGCTGAAATAAAATCCTATTTCACTTCATTTCTCTTTATTCCCTCAGTTCTACTTGTGGTTAAAAGAGGAATTTAATTTACTTGATACCAGAACTTTTTTTTTTTTTAATAAACAAAGTAAAATAATGTAAAAAAAAATACTGACCCCTCTTATTGTGTGGAATCATTTATCACGCATTCTGAACTTCGTTGGTAATAACGAACATCCCTATTTGATACCTAAACCTCTTTAATTTGTGGCATTTCATACCCGTATGTTAAGAAAAGTCAGAACATACTCGTCTTGATGAGCTGTAAGAAATTTAACTATACTTGCTTTTCATCCCTTTGAAAGGGTACGTAAATGCCACTATCCACCAGAAATGAGGGTTTAAAAGCAGATTTTCAGAAAATGTCTCCCCAGGGGAGCATCTGTACCCTGGAGTCTGACAGAGTGCTATTTCAGAGAGTACTCTTAAGGCATTTCTCTTTTGTCATAAAGTTCAAAGCAAAGAAAAGGGAACGAAGGCGTTTGAGGCTTTCAGGGTTCCTGACAGATTTTAAACTCACAATATTTTCAGAGCCTTTGACCAAAGTGCCCCTGCCTCTTTCAGTCTTTGCATGTCTAAGTAGCTCTATGATACTTTACACCATCCTCCCACTTAAAAAAAACAAAAAACCTACAAGTACCATCAACTGTTTACAAACCCAATCTATTAGATCAATTGGTTTATTTCTTGCTGCCAAGACAACTGACCCCACATGGTGAAATGTTAAAAGGCTCACTGCTAACAGAGCATTAAAGCAGTACTCCTTCTGAACCTAGTATCCTGGCTGGTATCCCCAAATCATAAAAAAAAAAAAACAGCGGCAGCGTAAGAGTTTGTTTTTCCGTTTACAAGGCAGCGCTTAAGTGCTGCGAGGGAGGCAGGCAGTCTTTTGGCCCACAAGGAGCACTTGGACAGAGGTGATGCATTAGCGAGCTGTTACTGCTCCTCTTCAGAGTCTAATGTGAAGTCAGCGGCCAGACTCCAAAGAGGGTTAGGGACAAGAAAAAATACACTGAGGAGCCCAGAAAAGGTCACACGGCTGAGATGATTTCAGGGGCAGAAAGCCAGGGCTTTTTACAAGCTGGCAGCAAAGATGCGGTACCTCTAATAGCTGCTGGGACCAAAGCTAAACATGGATGTGCTTAATAGAGGTTTGTCTGCAGTCAGGTATATAGTGCTCATTGCTGGTCGGGTCATAGAAGTTAACCACTTGCAGTTTCATTAATGGTTTTGTCGTCGCTATAAGAATCGGCATGCTTCTTGTATACCATTTACCTCAACAGCTGCTGTCGGTGGGTGAACTGGTAAATGTGTTTGTTTTTTACACATTAAGAGGCCTTGACCAAGACATAACAGGTTGAAACTTGTGTTCTCCTTGAATAAGCTTAGGAGCAGTGACTACAAATGAGACTTCCTTCAATACCATCATTATCTCAAGAATCTTTAAGTTATGTTTTTAGTCTGACAAGCTTTCCTTGTAACCATGTTGTTGCCTAATCTGAGTCCAACAAATGCCATTATATCATGTCTGCACAAACTATTTCTTCTATGGACTTAAGATCAGCTCTCATGTTGCTTTTAAACCTCATCAATAGCAGATACACTGTATACCTGCAATTTTCAGCATCCAAGCCAAGTTATCTTTTTACATGCAATTGTTTTTTATTTCTCCTTCCTGGGTTCCATGTATTTTATGTATTACAAGTATTATGTATATATTATATTTCACTCCTGTCATTAATGATCACTTTGCTTTGTTTAGACTTTAGTTGCTTTACAGCCAGTGGCTTTTCAAGTTTGGTCAACTGTTGCATATCGACATCTTGATAGATGTCCCGATCAGCCACAACAATTAGACCACTGACAGGTGAATGACCTTGATTATCTTGTTACAATGCAATATTATCATGGGAAACCTTTTGTCCTAGCATTCATGTGGATTTTGGACTACTTGGTCACGTACCCACAAGTAAATATTGTTGCAGACCAAATGCACCCCCTCAATGCCAATGGCTTCAACCAGCAGGACAATACGTCACGCCGGAACAAAAAACTGCCCTGGAACAGCTCAAGGAAAATAGCCCAAGGGGTTGAACGGGTATCCAAAGTCCCCAGTTCTCCATCTGATCGACCATTGCCGGGATACACTTGAACAAGCGTGACACAGAGCGGCCTCACCCCAACTCACAGAACCAAAGGATTTACTGCCAATGTCCCCTTCCCAGACACCATGAGCCGACAAGTCAGCCGTTTGGCAACACAAGAGGGACTTAAAACAATGTTAAGCAGGTGGTTTTAATGTTGTGGCTGATCAGTGGATGAAGATAACATTTTGAGATATATTTCTATTTTCAATTTGTTCGTTCCTGACGATGCAATAGATCTAACGCTTCACAGCAACAGTATGGAGCCACAGTGCAGATATTACGTTTTGCCATGTTCAGGCTGGTCAACCAACTTTGGTTTTCATGTTTCAAGGACAGAATCGAATGCTGTTGCAGGTGTGTTCTTATCAGACAACCAAGTACTAGCACCCTAGTGACCTTGTCTTGTCACAAGAACTGCTATTGAACTTTACAAAAGCTGCAGTCCTTAAAGAAGTCATCTCGCCACAGACGCCTCTCTGTATGAAATAAGTCACAGCAGACTACCAGTTTTCCCCTGGTTGGTTTTTATTTGCAGTTCTTTGCATTTTAGAAAAAGAATCCAAGGATTTTGCCTCCTGTGTGTTTCCGTCTGGCCTCTTCGTGGTCCATGATGCCAGCTGAGGTGGTCAGCACAATGTATCTGTGGAAACAAAAGTCAGCATGTTACCATACAATGCAGATGAAAACATTACACGGCCAACTGTTCAAGATAACAATGAGGACAGGCAGTGTGCCATATATGCTTCAACATCTTTAGATGGATAACAATTATTTTGTTATTTAGAAACCGGTACAAACTATGGGATTAAAAAAAAACATCTAGAATCAAAACCACCATCTACAAAACAAAAAGTAGTAAAATAAGGAAGCCCATCACATCACACATGCATTACATGGAAGAAGACTAAAAAAGCAACAGAATTAGGGGTGAGCGATCTGACAAGTTTAGATTGTCAAGGCATCTACAATCAACTTTTCAGGGGAGTCAGAGAGATCGCAGTATTTAATGTCCTCATACTTTGTTTAAAAAACAAACAAATACATATAAATACTTGAGTTAAAACTCTAGATGTTTCTGACATGGGTTTATTTCATCACTGGAATAATATACAGTTAAGTGGAAAATGTGTTTTTGCATCAGTGTGGGGCACGGAAAATAACTGACAATTTACAGACAGTAACACCAACGTTAATTTAAGCAATATTTTGGCTTTTAAACTGAAAATATTAAACAGTTAACAACGTTACATGGTGCTTAATCTAACGTGTTACTATAACAGCAGCGGTGCAGATTAGAAATTACTTTTAACATGGTGATGCAGCTTCACTATGGGCATAGTTTACTAATTCCATAGTACAACGTCCCACATGTTGTTAATTCTATATCATGTTTGGGTGGGACAAAACCAAAACAGGAGAAAACAGACAAAGTGCTCTGGAAATCTTTTGCTTCAAGTGTTTGTGTGTAGCAGTTGTACTGCTGTGATACTTAAGAATTCGCAAAGTTTACAGAGCACCACATTATTGGGTCTTTTTCTAAAACACTTCAACACTTTAGATCAGCTGCACTTGCTCTCCATGGTAATTATCCTTTGACCAGTTGTAGCCATGCTTCATCGCAACACACCAAAGCATGTTTCTAGTTCAATCACAACCTAAAAATCACCACATGGCCCACACCTACAGCAGAGAACTGTCACTTCAGTCCAGCTCATGACTACACAAGGCAATCTACAGTAACAGAAAATTATCTCGGGCAGCAACAAGTGTCGAGTACTTTGTTGCAATATTGAGGTGTCACCAAAAAACAGGCACCATCTACTGACTGGCTAACTCTACTTCACACTACTCCACCAAAATAAAGTGTCTGCATGTCACCAAATCTTGTTAACTGCCCACTACAAACATGCAGAACCCCAATTCCAAAAACTTTGGGAGGCTGTAAAACATGAACAGAATGCAATCATTTGCAAACTGTTTAATACAAGTTTTACAAAATTATCATACAATCAAAGCGGTGAACCAGTTTAGTCATTTTTCAACCAAAGCTGTCCAACATTTGCTGGTTCCAGCTTCTTTAATGTAAGAATGTGCTGCTTTTTGTCTTTGGGTTTTGAACTGTTGATTTAACAAAAGAAACTATTTGTAGACATGGGAATGTAATCAGCGTTTAAATAAGCACATTTTTTGACACTTAATAGACTAAACGTTTAATCGTGAAGATAATTAGCAGATTAATCAATCATGAAAATAATTGTTAGCGGCAGCCCTATTTTGTTGTCTCTGTCCCTGCTTGTTTGAAACATGTTGCTGTCATCAAATTCAGAATAAGTATATATTAATAAATGACTGAGGTAAAACAGTGTCTTTGTAATGTTCAACTGAGTATTTCAAAAAGGCTTCTCAATTTATCACATCCTGTAACGTTTTACAGAGTCCAAACCTTTTTGAAATTGGGGTTGTACTTCAGGGAATTCCACATTTTATTAACGTACAAGATCTAACCCACATTGCAAGGATTTTTCAGGTATGAATTTTAGCCTGCTTGCATTACAGGTATAAAAGCCATGCATGAACACCAGATATTCTCTCCACACAAACTTTTATCCCACAGGCAGGGATTACTGCCCTGCAGATACAAAGTGATATGCACTACTTCAAAAGGGATTCCTCCCATCACTCATACCTACTTCCAGCCACTTACTAGTACTTACTCTGACTCAGTGACAATGTCAAAACATCCACTGATCAAAATAATTAGCGATAACTTTTGTTCAAGACGCCATTAACCATTGTAGAAAAGAGTTAAATAATTTTGTCCAGTGCTTGAAGCATGTTTAGTTACTTCACAAACTGTTTTAAATATAGAGCATATAGGGATTCTGTACATTATTATTAACACCATCTTTGAATCTCTTGAATGAAAAACCAAATAAACCAATTTTTAAAAGCAGCTACACAGCAAGCCACGCAAACAAGTATCACAGAGGGTAAGATGAGCATGACTCAAGCCACTGCATTAAAATTGATCCAAGAGCAAGAATGGAGAACATCAGGACTAAAAAGCCCAAATATTCTTTTCCAGTTGGTTCAACATTAGATTGCTGCCACCTTTCAGTTAATATGAGATTCTTACCCAAACTGTCTTGAGGGCAGCAGGTTGTTCTGCCACTTTTCCAGGTCCTTGAGCTGGAGATCAAAACGTGGACTGATCACACCACACTAAAAGATAAAAGAAAATAATGGTTCAAACTCTATATTCACACACCAGGTAGGAAGCAGGAACAAAAATATTTTTTCATATTGTAAGATGCACCATCTCGTGTTAAGATTTAATATGTCCCTCAGCTTAGTTGGAAGGCTGTTGCATTTACCACTTTCCAAAAAAAAAAAGAAGCAATTTAGGTTTATGTAAAATGCCACCATAGTGCCATGTGGACACCTGACCAATTTTTTTTAAAGTAACCAATATAATAAAAGACAGTTGCTTAGAACACACATTTTATAACTAGGGGCATTTGGAAGATCTGAGGGGGAAAAAAATATTTAATCACTAATGCCAACTCAAATGTATAGATAGCATTTATCTGAAACTGTGGCGTAGTGGTAACTGCCGAGCTAGGTCAGAGACTTTACCTTGTTCAGCCTCCCTGTGAGATTGACGACGATTTTTCCGGCTCTGTGGTCGTCAATGATCTCAAACTCACCAATGTAACCTGGATGTGCAAATGAGAAAGACCATCAAGTAAACCACTTCAACTACTACACTCTTGACTTGTTGAGCTAGTCGTCTCAGATTTGATCCAACTGGGACACCAAGCTCAACAGCCATTACCAATCATCTAAGGACAACTTCGACTTAATCCGGACCACATTTCTATCAAATATGCACTCGTTTGTAGATTGCATCTCCTTTCAGTAGCTCTTTATGTGTCATATTACCAGTTCGCCACTCACTCACTGAAACGAGAAAACTAATAGCAACTCACCGTGCTTCATCATGACGGTTAGGAAGCGCACAATGACCTTGGAGCAGGGCCTGATGAGGACCTGGCGTTTCCCACGCTTCTCAGCATTGTTGATGCTTTTCAGAGCATCTGCGAGAACGTTCATGCGCACCATGATGCCTGCAAATAAATACGATTTATTAAGTGTTTAGAATGACATGTGAGCATGAACTACAAAAACATATGGCCTGTGTCCAATTTCATATCTCACCCCTGGGCTCATTACTAATGTCTTCCATCAATTTCGTTTAAGTAAGTACTTTAAGTTACATAGCGGAGATCTAGCTTGTTTCCCATCAACACGTCCCTTATTCAGTTTAAAGTAGTTTCTCTTTTAAAGTTGTGTGACACTCTGACTGGGATACATATTATCCTGGTAATGGAAATCCAAGGTGTGAAATGTAAACTGCATATAAAACAGTTAGCAAAGACTGGCTAGCCTGGTTCTACGGTATTAGCAACTTTTACAGTTAACTTGCGTCAATATTTTTCTGATATCAGCCGACATTTTACTTGCAGCGGGTAACGTTAACAATGCTTTTGAGCGAGTTATACCGAGCACATAAAATTCCAAGAGAATCCCACAAAAGCATGGTCCTTCATGAGCACACGTAATAACTCCTTAGCATGATCCAACTGGCGTTACGTTAGCAAAGCATCTCTTTACGTTAGCAGAGAGGATGGCCCAGTGTCGACCGCGTATTAAATGTGTTACACACAGACATGATCAGAGAGCTTACGGGTGTATTTATTTTAAATTAAAAGACACTTGTGTGGTCACAAAGCTAATAGTTATCACGGCACATTAAACGCACTGACTCCCAGGGCCGGACAGGGGGGGACGGGTGAATGAAATTTGTCGTCCAAATGTGTTTAACTCGTTTCACCAATGGAAACGATAACCATCCCGAATGACTGGAATATAGTTTGACTTCAATATGATCAAATAAACGGAACATTTAACATTCAGATGCTTTAGATACTTAAAAGATTGAAGGTGACAGTGTATAAAGACATCTTACCGGTTCTGCAATATGGCGGAAAGAGGAAGTCGAAAAAACTGCAATGCAATATGGGGGAAAAAATCCAAGACCTTTATAAGACGAGATGACCCACGCCGCGCGTCTTTGATGAGTTATGTAGTCCTACAGTTTTAGCGATATTAAACGACACAGACAGTATTTGTACGTTTACAAACGTTTCGATAATGTGGCATAAATGTGTTCAGCAAGTTTAACAATTTAACTAAAGTTGATTAAATCTGAAATGTTTTATTGTGTAGGCCTATACACATTTATAGCCTGTCTTTATCTCTACAAAGTGTTCCCCTATTTGACTGTATTTTGTAAAATTATATATTTTTTAAATTAATAATTTTGCAAACAGCGTCCCTACTTACAGGATCTTTAGTAAATAACCTAGGTGTCAATTTTAAAGCAACGCCACACAGTGGTGAGGATGAACAATTGCATGTACTTTTCTTATCCAGAGGAATGTGTACTGTACATAGCCAACTGAGTGCAAAAAGAATTGTTAACGGCCCACATTACGTGTGATATTGTTTTCAGCATAATTTTTTTTAAAAAGAGCCTAAATTTCTTGATTCATGCATAACACATTTTCAGTGCAGAAGGTGGAGGACATGACCATGTAATTTTTTATACATATATAAAAAATATAATTACAGATGAAAATGTGAAATATGCACACACAAAAAAAGCACAACATCTGCACGGGTAGGTCAGAAAACAGAAGGGGCCTAGTAAAATCATGGGCTCAAGGCAGTTGTCATTAAAATGTCATAGCTAACAATTGCACAAACCTTTAAATGAAACATGAATATAATGTACCACTGCAACAAAATCTGTAAAATAATAATAATAATAATAACAATAAAAAAGTGTCAATATCATGTTTCTATTTTTGTATTTGGGTTCTTATTTCATCCCATTCACCCAATCCGACAGCATGATTTTGGGTGACTGGGACAGTGCCATAAAGTTTTGCTAATAAAGAGAATCAATGATCAACTTTACAATAGGGAACCACTGTATGTGCTCTGTATGCTCTAGTGATTCCCTACCTCTTCATGTGTGCAGACCCATCATCAACCACAGCAATGTTGGTGGACGTGCTGGGTTTTGCTAGGTGTTTTGTGATAGCTGTTCTCTCTAGCTGGACAAAGAAAGCTAGCAAGAACAGCCAAACCTATTTAGCCTTGAGCAACCCAGGCCTATCTAATACTGATTAATGGCACTGAGACAGGAAGGACAATAAGAGAATGCAGGAGGACAGCAAACAGGATAGCACAGCAGAAGAACAAACAAACAGCAAGGAAACAATACAAGTGGAGTGACAATTGGATGAAAGAGGAGTACAGGGAGATGGTGGATGCAGGGAACACACCCAAGTTAAAGCTATTGGCCTGGGCCTGGAATGTGCAATAAATATGCTTACACTAGCCAAACTCAATGATAGAATGTCCTGTTCCAATCATCCAAATGTTACCAAAAAAAAGTTTTGGGGTCTGTTTACACTAAAGGGTATGCCACATCTCCTTGGGATATGATATAACCTTGTTTCTTCAGTATTACAGAAAAGACTTAGACAAGGCAGAAAGGCAGAAAAACTGTCCCAATCGCCCTTAATTCACCCAGCAAATAATCAAATGCAAGAATGTCAAGATCAAGCAGGAGTGTATTTTTTCATTAGGGTCCACTGACACAAGCTAATTAAAATATTAGTATCCAGTTAGTGTTGAGTAGGCATAATTTAAATTTCCACTGTAATCCACATTTTATTGCTTAGAATACAAGAAGCAATGAGATGTGCATGCTCTTCAGACCAGTAGGTCCCTGTGCCCTGTTAGAAACACTGTACTGACATTTCATTCTGAAAGAAAACAAGAGCAGAGGGCAGAGACATGTCTAATGTATCTTTTCAATGAACTTTCTCACATATGACAAAGATGTCAAGAGAAGGAACAAACAGAAAGTAGAGTTCATGTTGTTAGAGCCAGTTATTATCTTTATTCCCAGTCAAAGTGTCTCATGTCTCAGTCTGATACATATTAACAGCAGGTACGATTCTGGTCCTTATTGGTCGACACCGTTATTACAGTACCCAGATGACAATAAAGCTTAAAGTTACAGTAACTTCTGTAAATGCCTTGCAAAACTAGCGTGACATTGTGAAAGATGTATAAGTTTTAAATGTCGACAACAATGACAGATTGCAATACAAAGTTGTCATCCCGACAACTGAGTAGTGAATAACCTCATCATTATCTTTTTTGGAAGTTTTTTTCTTTTTATTGCACACTTCACTGTCAAAAAGTTAAACTCCTACACTGGCCTAGAAAAACATCAATAACTAATCACACTTTTGTCTTACATGCACATCAAATCTGTTTATATATATATTATGTAGTATAATTTAGAATAGGAGCTAGTACAGGAGCTAAAACAAAGTCACAAAAACCACAATCAGTGTCGTTGGAACTGTGTGTGCGAAAGAAATTATTGTGTTAGTGTGAGTACATCTTTTGTGTGTGTGTGCGCGCTGAGTTGTATTTTTTTATGTAAGCGTCAGAATACTGAAAATCTGGCACACCATGAATACCCGTTATTCTATGAAAGGTATGACCGTTGGGGAGAGCATAAGTAAACCTTTAATAAAAGCTAATTCAAGTGCTAACAACTAAAGTACATGGTGTGCAAATGGTTCTTTTTTTTATTCTGTCTAGACTCGACGCAGGAACATCATTTTGCCTCTGACATTTTGCAGGAGCCTCTATTCAGTAAAAGTAATCAATTCTAGTGCCATGCTCTTGAGGTTTAATTTTCATGTAGAGTGATCGGGATGAAAGTGTGTTGCATTAGGTACAGTATGTCCTGCAACCTGCTAAAACTCTGATGAAGCTATTCATCCACCTTTGGTTGAGACCCTCTTTCTTCTGCTGTCCGGTAGAGGAACAGCCGAACCACTCTGACACAGTGACATACCCATCAGTCGAGTCACCAATTTAACAGACACATGAAGAATATGGAATGCTGAGCAGCACAAGACATAGTAACCAGATTCCTGTACTATTTCTATAGTTACATTAAAATTTCAGCACATTTCTTTCTTCTCCTAAGCCTTGGCATGGCTAGCTCTTAGGCTGCTGTCCACTTTTACGCTTAGCCACCATTGCTGACCATGCTGGCCAGAGAATCTGCATCTCCCTGGGGATCCAGTCCCAGCTTCTGGAGGTCAAGTCCCATGGCTACCAGCATCTGGAGCAGGGTGAGTTCCTGCTGGGTGGCCTGGTCCACCAAGGCTGGGCAGGTGGGGTTGCACTGGGGCCACTGGCATGTGTCCACCAGGTGAAAAGGACATCCTTTGGCAGGGGTCCTGTTGTTGCGGGTTGCCTCCAGACTCCTGTCCCAGCAGTGCAGGGCCCGTGGCAGAGAGGTGCCTCTCACTTGGAAACTCATCCAGTTGCTACAAGAACAACAAGTCCAGGAAGTGAGGGAGTAGAAATTAACAGGAGCAAAGATAGAGAAAGAAAAAAAGTGAAGGGCAAGGTGAGCAGGAAGCAGAGGAATAGGTGAGACAATGGAGGTTTTAAGTGCTGTCATTAGCAATGTTATGGTCTAATTACAAGGTTCACAATTTGATTTGGCCATTTTAAAGTCATTATCTTAGTGCTACTGCAAAATAACCCACCATGACCTTGGACCTTCAGCTCATCCCATAAAGAATCAGCACGCTCAATAAATACACCGAACTTAGCCTGACTCTGTAAACCTAGCTAGGACTGCACCGACCCATCAATCCATCTGTGCAGCAAAATGATGACTGTGTTCAAGGGGCACAGAGGGGTTAGGGAAAGTGTGAAATGGTATTTGGTGACATGAAGAATGTGGAATGATGAACGAGCGAACAAAAATAGCAGCATGAGCTCACTCAGTAGAGATGAGTATTGGCAGAGGCGAGAATAAAATGAGGGGTGGAAGGCGCAGAAGTGCATTACCACCACAGGGGTCAAATATCAATTTTTACCTTTTGGTGATCACTGTGTGGGAGAGGCAGGACGGAGCAAACACAGCCCTGAAAACACACACAGCAGTATACAGTCAACACTTTAGTCCATCTTTTATTTTAATCTCCTGATGCACATTTGGTTTCATGTTATCATTGTATGTTCATCTTCAAAACAGGTGACGTACGTGACATCTCTCAATGAGTTCTTGAGCTCCCTTCCCAGGTTCCGTATGTACTGCCACTGCTCCTCAGACAGACTCTGTCCTCCCATGTAGATGTTCTCCACTCTCAGCTGCTCCTCATCAAACAGCCACTGCACGACAAACAGAGGGGCTACAGAGGAGAAAAAAAGATAAATATTAAATATGCTCTAATCAATATTTGTATATGGGTCAGATGACTATCTGTAATGTAAAAACTAGAGCCCCCTCCTCAGCTCTACTGAGATTTAAAACTTGTTTCAGCTCATTGTGCCGCAAATTTACTGGTTTGGTATCTCATAGCTCTAATTAGCATTATTTCCAGAAGCACCAAGCAGCTGTTTTAGGGCAAAAGCTCTGAAAAACTTGTTATGTGCTACCTGTGCAGCATTGAATAGCAGACAAAGCTAGTGAATGGCTGGTGAACATGTTGGAGCATTTAGATGCTAAGAGCCAGATATGTGAATGTGAATATTGGACATAGACTCGCTAGGTGGCTAGAAACACTCCTCCAAATGTGTGCTAGTTGTGGCAAATGTTTGCTAACAAGTTCACCATACCAGCTTTCTAATTGTTAAAACAGCATGTCAGTGTTGTGTTTACAGCGTTTTCCCCAAGTGACCAAAAAGTTATGTAGAAAAATGAGAAAATTCCCATGTTGATCAAGAGTTACTCAAGAGTCACAGTGTCGTTTTGATTTTTTGAGGAGTCAATAGTCAGAAACTGTCCAATCTCACACATGGGGGATTTAAAGGTCCAGTGACTAAACATGAAAGACCCTCTCTAGAGCCAGTATTGGTTTGTCCACTCTGGGCTACTGTAGAAACATGGTGGTACAACATCGCAGACTCTGTGGAAGAGGCCCCGCTCTCTCTGTAGACATATAAAGCTCATTCTAAGGTAACAAAAACAAAATAATTCGGATGATAATACTCCTAAATCCTACACACTGGACCTTACATGTAGCAGTACCTTTTCCATGGGCCTGCATGCCTCACCTTAGCCATGCTGTGCTAAGCTCTATCTCTCTATCACTATTGTCAGATCTACAAAATATCAGCTGTCCAGGAATTGAGGAAAAATTGTCTTGAATTTTGCCAACCAGATTTTCTTGGGGTTTTTTTTTGGGGGGGGGGGGGGGGGGGGGGTATAT
>JBBPCS010000283.1:10815763-10835713 GCA_037974645.1 Hollardia meadi
CCCCCCCCCCCCCCCCCCCCCCCCCCCCCCCCCCCCCCCCCCCCCCCCCAAGCCTAAGTCAAATGTATACCGTGCTAATCCAATATCATGATGAACTTAACTCACAGGTCAAGGTAGAGTACAGTTTGTGGCCAAAGAAGCACTGCCACTCCTCTCCTCTCTTGTAGAGCTGGCGACATCTATCCGGTACAACCCCGTTCCACAGTCTGACAAAACAACACACACTGTCAATACACACAAACCTATTTTTTAGTCTCTTTAACACATTACACTATAAAGTCAATTACAGTAGCACTCTATATCAAAAAAGAGACCATTTCAGATTTTGCATCTAGCCTAAGTGTTTCTTTACATAAAATCTATATATGCCGACTAAAGAATGCATGACTTTACCTGAGTCCTATCTTGATAGCATCTTCAGGTGAGCAGGAAATAGTCTCGGGGCAGTTAGGTGATCTCTGCTGTTTACTCTCTAGAAACCACCCAGAGTCCACAAGGCCGCGGACCTGAGCCTCTGCACCGAGCTGCTCCAGCTGACTGGCCACCCGCTCAATATTCAGCAAAACACCTGTTCCGCCAGCGCTGCAGGGGAGCCAAGAAAAACAATAAATACTTTGGCTTTGAGAGCGCCATTTTCGTTAGGCGTCTCAAAATGCCAGCACATGCCAGCTAATAGCAGGGAAGTCAAAATTTAGCAGCTTTGCATTCAGTTGTGGATCCTTTGCGGGCTTGGGGGGCGTCCCAACAACTATGTTGCTAACCTCGGAGGAATGTTCACCATTACAGGGCAAGGCCCTTTAATAGACATTATGTCATTGTTCACAGTTGACTGGAAACATCTTTATTGCTGACAAGAGGATGCGCCCAAAATGGGGCTTCTCTTGTTCAATGTTAGGCATAGAGATAGTCCAGATGGTACAAAGGATGCAGGATCTTGTCCAGAAGCTGTGGTCAGCATCAGACCTTAAGCGATAAAACAAACTCACCTTGTGCCAGACAGCATGACAACCTTGGCCTGTTTGATTCCTTTGGGAATGAGGTCTTTGATGACCTCGCGGATGATCAAGGATCCCATGAAGGTGTACTCAGCTGGTGACAAATGCACACATCAAATTGATTGGAAGCACCGAACCAAACAGAATGAATTGTGTTTCCTTACAAACAAGGAAGGCTCAGATTTGAATCTTGAAGGATCCGAAAAAACTTACTTGCATTTGCATTTGTATCTCTCTCTTTTTCTCTGCCTTGTCGTGGCCTTGGAGGAGGGGTTGGGGCGGGCCCAGTGCCACTCCATACATCACTGGAACAGTATGGGATGAATCTGCAGAGAGGGAGACAGTCACATTTTGTAGACTAAAGCTTGAGTTGACTAAACATTGACTCAGGTTGCAGTTGGCCTCTTCAGTCATGTATCAGAAACTGGCACACCTGCGTTAGCCACTCTAACCAGATCAAGGAAGGCTGAAGCTGCAAAAGCCCCCAAGTGTAGTGAATTGAGCAATGGTGGATTTTATTGCTTATGAACTCTTGATGCCAACCTGCCAAGCACCAAATGGCAGACAGACAGATGTAGCGACTAACTGGTCAAGATAGTGGAGCATTTAGCAGCCAAATATTTCCCTGTGGTGTTGGTGGAGGCCAAAACAGAGTTAGAGCCAGAAGAGTGAATAGGTGTCCAGGAAAATTACTCCAAATGGATGATAATATTGCTCTGTGTCTGACACGTTTACCATATCGTTACATGCTTATACGCCAATGTTGTGTTTACACTTTGTGTCCAAGTCTCAAGAAAAACAATTTATACAACTTCAAGTTAAAAATGAAATCAAATAAAAGGCACAGACAAAACAGATTTCCTGCTTTCCTTCAATATGTAACCCTTAATATCATATTATAATGTCGACACAATGATGTAATGAACTTTATCTTTGTCATCATGGATGGGAAAAAGTCCATGTCTCACAAACAAGTGAGGACAGTCATGCATGTGACACCACCAGCAGGTAACACATACACACACACATTGAGAATATGCAAGTACTTACACAATGTTTGCATTATACCAGTGTGGGTTTTCCTCTGCTAGAGAAGACAATATTCCAGTTCCTGTAAATCCAGCAATCAGAGATCAGACAGATGTCTTTATGTCTCGCTAAGGATTATGTAAAACAAGTAAAACACGAGGAACATGTATGACATCCATTTTAAAACATGGCCGACTGACCTACCTCTTTTTGTTTGGGGCCACCCTGATGAGCTCATTAGTCGGGGTATATTTTGGTACCTGGAATCACAGGTCTCTTTGCTGTGGCAGCACCAGCCACCTAAAAATAATAGAGACTAATATTAGACATTCACATCAGGCACAGCAAGGGAGACCCTTGTTGGCCCATTATAGATGCTTGAGAGGAATGGAGAGGGAAAGGAATGCACCTGAAGCCTGGTCTGATAACGAGACTGTATAAAATAGTGGTTACTCATCCAAATCCAACAACAGTATGACATGATAGCATTTAAGAGAATTTAATAGGCTGTACCTCTCAGAATAATGCTATCATATATCCTGTAGGACACAGACGTCACTTCAGCCAGGTAAAATGAAATGTGATGCACAGCTCTTCTATGCTCTCAGCATACACACATAAACCGAGCTGGAGGATGATCAACATAAATTTCCCGTCCATCCTAAGTCTATCAAAGTTACATGTGACAGTGACAAGATGACATCCCCATCAAAATTCCAATGGGGGCATCACGCCAAAACAAGCTGACCTTTGGGGACCAAATTAACTGGTTGGGTTTTTAAATACTCACCTTCCAGAAATAACAGCCATCGGCGGCTTCCTCTGAACTCCTTTAGGTAAAACCTGTAGAATCACAAATAAACAGGAATGAGAAGATGGTGAAGAAAAAACAGCAGCCATGTATGGACACACCAATGCTTTATGTAGCTTCTAAAATCATTCTATTAATCAGCAAACAGACACCACAGTTAAATTTCCTGCTAAGTTTTTCGGGAAAACAAGTGAGAGAAAATACGAGATCCTGAACATCTCACCCAGCTGCTGTTCCATCATTACATGTAACTTGGGTGTTCTTGAGGAAGTGCAGCCTCATATCATCTGTCTGTTGTCCAGCTGCTCGAGCCCCCGCTGCACCTTCGCGTCCTGCTTCAGCTGAGCCTCCAGTGCCTCTCCCAGTGCTCCCAGCAGTCAGATCAACCACAGGGGGGGATTGGCCAACATCAACTCCTTGGTTTCCACCAGACTTCTTGGTGGACTTGCCACTAGTTTTAGCATTACGGTTGTTCTGGCACCAGATTCCCCCGAGCAAAAGCAAAAATGCAACACGGCCCAGTATCCTCATATCTAAGGCAACATAAGAAAAAACAAAACATGCAATGTATCATTACTCTCATAATGTTGCTTCATTTATCTGTATGCAACACATGAAAAAATAAACTTTACTTCCATCAAATCTCCCTCATCTTCTAATCCAATTTTATACATCTTGTTTTAAATTAAATTCCGAATTTTTCAACCTGGAAATGAGCTTACCTAACTGAAAAAAAAAAATCAGCTTTGAGGATCGGTGCGGAGACACCCTGGGGTCAGGCACTGGTGCTGCTGAGGAGAGAGTAAGAAGTTAAGAGCACAGTGACCATGTGTGAAAGGAGGATGCCAGTCTCGAGTATTGATGAAGTCTTGACCAGGTTTTGATGAAGACTGCAAATCAGCGGTGAGCTTTATAGTGCCACCATATGGATCAGATTTCCTCCCATTTTCCCTTGCAGCTCTTGCCAGGGCCTGAGATAAACTGCTGACGACACACCGTGAGGGGAGGTACTGGATAGCCAGTGGTGAGGAGCAAAGACAACACACACGTCTCTTGAACACATTACATGTTGTGCACACACCCACCACCTAGCTCTCTCCCATCTGATGGGACCATGGTTCAAGAACAAGCTCTCCTTCCCCCTATCGTCTCTCTTCTTCTCCCTCCCACCATCCACCTCTGATTGCCAGTGCTTTGATTTAAACATCTACATGGTCAGAATAACTGCATAGCCCTTTTGTGTGGTATGTGACCCCAAGGTCATTGGAGCACACACCTCAAACACTTTCTGACACGGGAACGAATAGTACCGTAAGGTTCCTGCATGGTCAACAATTTTGTGGACACTCTCAAGACACAGGTGGCAGACATTCTAGTTAGCTGTGGCACCAAGAACATTATGCATGTTCCCAAAAAAAACATCTTTTACATTATAAGTAATACTATCAGAAATGTGCCATAAATTCCAAAAATATTTAAATATTTAATATCATAATATAATAAAAATATTTCCAGTGTTTCACATTTTTTGATTCATAAACAATGTTTGAAATAAAAAGGTATTTGTATTCTTTGATCTCATATAATAGAAATTTCAGTATTCCACTACATTAGAAGGAGCCAAAATGAGAACGTCAATAAACATCATTGTTACACACCTCAGATTTTATTTTTCCTGCCCAAGTAATGAGTAATCGAACACCTTTTAAAGGTGCAACATTCAGGATATGAAGGTAGCCCAAAAAATATAGAGGGCAGCATATCACCAGACTAACCAACTGTTGCTTATCTTTGGCTGTAGCTACAGCTACCGTTAGCTAGTTAGCTCATTTAGCCATGGAGCTAGTGGCCATATTAGCAGACATAAGTCAGCCTGGATCGCGACCTCAAAACACGGGGCTGTCACCGTGGGCAACGTACGGGCTCAGCAGCCTCCCAGTGACTCCAGACTGGGACCAGACACAGCCTCCAAGACTGGCAGATACCAGTTTAACAACAGGCAATACATTGCAGAAGTTATTTACAGCGGCTCCGACAGGACCATTACTTGGCACAAAAAAAAAATGAAGCAATTTGATAAAACACAACATAAATCACAACAATCACAATAAACTAAAACAATTAAGGTCTTAAATCAAACTTTTGACACAGGGTCCCTCTGCAAAAGATGAAGAAGGGAGGACCCATCATTGTTTATATTCTACCTCAGTGGTGCAAATTAATCAAATTATGTAAGTCCAAGTGATATGTAGTAAACCTAGAGCTTTTGGGACCCCCTTTGGGCATTTGCCCGCTTTTCCCAGTTTGTAATTCCCAGCCTTGTCCCACTGGGATGGCTATAGGATGATGTACCACTGATCACTAAAGGATCATGAGCCCCAGGACTCTAAAATTCTCAGGTTTATTGCCCTGGCAGAAAAAGTGGTATTTTGTCTCATTTTCAAGCATTTCATGCTATTTTACCTACTTTCAACTATGGCCAGAAAGAAAACAAAGCTACTCAAAAATATGTCTGTGAGATCGTATGCACCTACGTGCAATAAAAATGTGCCCTAAGGACATCACTATACTGAATTTCATCTACTGAGCTGAACAATTGCTCATTCCTTTGGTTGTCTTCCCAGAAATCAATGCAACAATCTGTTGAACAGATACCTCAAATTGTTGAAAAACGAAAGAAGTTGCTGTAAACCTATCACCATTTCGCTGAATGTCATGAACAGAGAGATGGCATTGCTGCTATTTTGTTTTTCTTTGATACGAGATTGGACAGAATGATAAGTTTTCCACTGCAGGCTGCAGATCAGTGGATTAAAGGGAATTTGTGTTCTACACCACAAGTTATTTAACTCCCACAGCTTGTCATTGTCCCTTTTAGCATCTATAACAGAAACACTCACATACCACACACACATACAGAAGTCTATTACATTTGTCTCTTTACCTTTAAAAACAAACATTTAGCAAAACCTATAAGGGGCTCATGAGACATGTTGAACTTCACCATGACAGGGGCAACAAGTTGACCCCTTGTGCAGCACAGGAGGCATTCTTTCTCCCCTTGTGTTGTTATTTTTCACAGCCAACCTCCAAGGTCAGGACACCTAAAGCCCGGGTGGTCCGAGCACTTTGTCTGTTGAGCATGTGTGTCATCACCAGCTTCAAGAGCTGAGGGCCCAGCCGTGAGCTAGAATGTTTGTCGGCTGATAGCTTCAAAGAACAACGAGCCAGAGACAGCAGACATATGCTGGATTCTTATGCCCACATCACAACACAGAAAGGTTGCGATTCACAGGTAACAACCCTGATATCCAACTGTTGAACCACACAGTCAAACCAAAGAGTGGTTCAATCAACAAACTCTTGTTTTAAGACCAATCAAACTAATCAACACTTTTGTATTAAACAAAACAGCAAAACCTATCGGGGTGGGATACATACCACCATCATGCCTTGCAGCTCCCCTTGCCATGTTGCGTGTAATTTGACAATCTGCAACAGCATCACTCTGAATCTATTTTGTCACCAGCAGTGGAAGGCAAAGCTGGGGAAAGAGGCCCATGATTAATTGGAGATAAGAGTGGCATCTTTACAAACCACATGAAAACAAGCCTCAGGCGATAGATATGAGACCTGGCCAGAGTAACATTGCCAGAACTCTCTATTCAATCAGTAAAGTTGACAGACGGGGACTTAGCGGGATCGGTGTAAAGTCCTATAGGCCACTGCATGAGGCTAGCAGGTGGGGTGGGCAAAACTATCCCTTAAACCAGGTGTTAAGAGGCCTTGCGTGGTAACCTTCTGCAGACTGCCAATGAAACTGCGTGATAGATGGAGGAGGGGTCGATGGCAGGGATACAATGTGTTGTATTCAAGAGGTGTGGGGGCCGGGGGTGATGTAACAGACATAGAAAAGGATGGCTGACAAGTGAAAAGGTTTTGAGTGCTGCAAGAAGCTGCAGCACATTCTGCTGAACCCCTCATAACCAGCTATTAATTCTGTCCATCTTACTGGCGAGCCAGGCGCACCTTCCTCCAGGCAAAGTATGTTCAGCCTCTAGTATGAATGCCACAACCACAATCCTAAACAATCATGATGCGTAAAGGACAAAATGTGAGTGTGGAGTACTCAAAGCATCACATCACAAAAGTTATATGCAAATTTGCTCTAATGAAACATATCATGTAGCGCAACTCAAATCGATGCTGTTCTGAAACGTGATGTTAGTAGTAATGCAGTTAATAGTTGTGCAACTTGATATGTATTTAGTGTAATTATTCCAATTGACTTCTGTTGCTTTAAAATGTACTCATGTGAAAAATGTGTATACATAATAAACAAATAATAACTAAGGTAAGTGACCTGTTACATTTGAAATCCTAAATTCACTTATTTTGGGCCTCACAGCCTATTGTTCTCTTGTCTAAGTGGGCCACTGGTTCTGAAGAGGGATGGGGGGGGGGGGGTGGGTGGTTGTGTGTGCATACTGTGTTTGAGCAGCTTGTTGTGTCTTTAGGTCTCATGACACAGTGGAGCAGCAACGTGGCCTTGGAGTCATGCTGGATGAACCACCAGACCTGTCAGTGCAGTGATGGATACCAGTGGTGGGGTCACGCCATGCTCAACTCCGGCACTCAACAATAGGCCCTTTACATAAGTCTTCACACCTGATCAGCAATACAGCTATCACACCACACCGAGTGGAAAGGAATGTCACCTTCATGTCTAGTTGTCCATTTAATATTATAGTTTAAGTAAATACACCTCAGATCTTTGTAAAAATAAATTCTTCACCCTGAAAACTTTTGGAAATGGTTGACATGGCCCAGAAATCAGTTTGCCAACAGTGGTTCTGATCTGAGGCGGTGCTTTGAGCTACATGCTAACATGCTCACAATAACAATGCTAACATGCTGATGTTTAGCAAATATCATTTTCACCATGTTCATCATCTTAGTTTAGCATGCTAACACGCTAACATTTGATACAAAGGACAGCTGAGGCTGATGGGAGTGTGATTAGTTTTGCAGGTATTACGTCAAAAACTAAATCATTGGACAAATCAAAACTTTTACCTAATGGTAGCACAAATGAAAATGTCAGGGAGCACCCATTAGCATTCATCTTCTCGGGACCATGAACGTCATACAAAATTTTGTGTCAATCCATCCCATAAATGTTGACATATTTCACTCGGTAAGTGAAAACTTTCCTGGTGGTGTGAGAAGGAAAGTCTGAATCACGAATCAGAATTTATCCACTGGAGATCACGCATGTCTGTACAAAAATATAATGAGTTAGGACCAAAGTAATGGACTGATGATGAGGCAGAAAGTGTGTCTATTTGTCATTTTGTATGTTGTGTCAGTTTAATGTCATGATTTTATTATATTGTATCTACCTCACAAATTCCACACCCTAAAAGCCTTTATACACACTGTAGATGCTCCAGTTTTCCAAGTGGCAATGATTTGTTGCATGCAAATGCAGAAATATGAGTCGATTATCTTGTTACAAAGCATGGTTTGTTGAGATAATGAGATAAATTCACCAGTTATCACAAGAAAACAATCTTTGTTATCGTGAGATAACCACTAATTAACTTGTAGATTTCGGGATAACAGCATTACAAAAATCATGGTAACTACGTCCGTTCATGGCTTCCGTATATTACTTAAAATCACTGGTTTTGTTTCTGTTGTAGTGCCATAATTTACATGTCCCATAGCTAAAACATGACCAGGTTTCCCTAACCAGTAGTTGTAGTTAGTTTCTGCATGGCTGGGCATGTGGTGATACGATAAACCACAGTCATCACGAAATTAGATTTTAGAAACTAGAAACTTTTTAGCACTGATGAACTTTCCTCAAAGACTGACCTTGGTGTGTTTTTTTCTTTCTCCCATTGGTAGATGGCACTGTGTGACAGCCCATAAATCAGAGATTCCTGCTGAAGTGATGTCAGCCCTTTGCATCATGTGTTGTTGCTGCACACTGTGAAGACATGTGGACACATGGTCACAGCTCTTTCAGGACACACACCCCTCAGTCACCCAAAAGATTTATCATAGATTTAAGTAGTCAAACGCTCATGAACATGCACACATGTATTGTACATATGTCAGCACAATGATTTCACAAATATTTACTAATGTCACAAGCAAAACATGAACGCATTTTCACTATGTCTAAAGCATACAGTGGCATCACTGTACAGGTATGTATATGTATAGACATCCCACAGAACAGTGAAAATATTTACTGTTTACTATTTATAGGGTTGCCTGTGGCTGTTTTTCAGCCCATGCTGCTGTATGTGAATAGTTGACCTGGATAACCAGAGGAACATGAAAAGCTCTACTGAGTCAATTCGAGTTAATGGCCCCTCACTTCTGGGAACCCCTTGTTAAAGGGTCAAGGCAAGCATACTCTAATAAGCATGCACATGATCTGTACATAAAATTTATGGTGACATGACAGTTAGCATCTGTGTTAGCTTTATCACCCCAGGCAGTCAACTGGGCTGAGCTCATCATACAAAACATAATACCATCATGTTCCCAGGGTTCAGGTTAAATCCATGCAGCCATATTATGTCAGGATACAAAGTTAGTCTTTCCCATTTAGAAATGTTGATGGTGAGCCATTTCGGACAATATGCATATCCGCTTGCTTGTCAAGAGTTAGATGAGAAGATTAATACAACTTCAATGTTTTTTATGTTAAATATGAAGCTACAACCAGCAGCCTGTAGCAATTAGCATAAAAGCTAGAAACTCTGTCCAAATTTACTGAGCAACAAACAAGTTATATCACATCTGTAGAAAAAAAGAAGTTTTACTGAGGATTGCGTGCCAGGTTATTTCTTTGGTCGGGTGTAGTACATTCCTGAAGTCTTCAATGGTTTGGCAACCTTGTTGTGTTACTGTAACTCCCGGAAGTCAGTCTTTATGCTAAGCTAAGCTAACTGACTGCTGATGGTAGCTTCCAATTTGGCGTATAGACGTTAGAGTGGTATCGATGTTCTTAACTTACTCTATAAGTGTATTATAAATGTATGTATAGATGTTGAACAATTCCTTTAAATCCTTCAAGCTCAAAAATTGGTTTAACATTGGCCTAGGGTCTTCATTCAGAAATCCTTTTATGCTGAAGAGGACATAATGCACATAGCCTAAAACATATAAATGGAATTAGTTTTAATAGAAATATAACTACTCGTCTTGAAATGCACAAAGTTAGATACAGTATGTCGAGGAGAAAGGTAACAATACTGTATCTTGTCACTGGGCCTTCAGTGTTTCACATAAGAGGTGATGTAAAACACAGGTTGATGTTGTTTAAAGGAAGCTTTCATATTTACAATTATTTCAAAGGGACTAATGTGAGATGAAAGTGTGACATTAGGAGTGATCCTAAAGTGAAACAATATTTACTTTATCCTATGGCTACTCAATCCTAAAGATGAACCTTAGTTACCATAAACCACAGAAAGGCCTGCAGACTGACAGTCTGCATATATCCGAGCCAAGAAGCAATACAATCTGCATCCAGAAGCTTTTATAGCTTATAAGGATTTGTATTATTTGTACTGCTGAACATTTACAGTCACAATTACTCACGGGTGGCAAGACAGTCCCAGTTTAGTTAAGTTGTATTGCCCATTTCAAAATCTTGCTGCCAATATCTCAGTCAGTGTTTCAGCAGATTCCTTTGGATGTGATTCTGAGAAAAGAACCTAAACATTTCGCATTAACTCCTGATAATCATAGACAGATACAGAAAGTAGCTGTCTGATTTAGTGAAATTTAAATTAAAAGTGATATTGCAAATTTAGATGTAAAGTTGATGGTTTGTGGTTAGTAACACTTACAGTACGTTTTGACTGAGTCATCGCTCCTGTTTTATTTACCATAATTTCATTACCCAATTATACCCAATAATAATTTTCTGTCCATCAGTTGATTATTTGACTAATTATTTTAGCAGTGGAATGAGTATGAAAACTTGATTTTAAGGTACGAGGCATCTTTGAAACTCCAAATGAGGTAATATTTTTTTTGAAGAAAGGTGTATCTAGAGTTTGTAGATTAAGGTTGCTCTGAAAGCTTATGCTGGTCCAACCTCTCTAGGACGCTATACATTTTTGTTGATTTTTTACCCTTCCTGTCTGCTAGAGCCAAGAGCCAGGATTTAATTTACCGGTAAATCCTATCAGCCTCGCCACTGGCCATAAATCACTGTATCATCATGTCTCCAGTGCAAGAAATGGCTAAACCATAGATAAAAAGGCCCTGGTTCAATACCCAATGTACAGTGAGGACAAACTGATATTGACTAGGACGAGGATGAACACCTTGCTCAACCTGCTGAAAGGCCTAATGGGGCCCCTGAACAAGCCCCATGTCAATCCCTTTTTTCTCAGTGACCTAATGTACCCAGAACAGCTGTGTGGGGGTGCTTAGCAGTTAGGCCAGGATGACAAGTCATTGCTCAGCTTGATATGTGAAACGGGAGAGTTTGTTGAAGGGTATGATGGCTGTGTATGCTACAGTAGTGACAATATGTCCTCATTACATGTATTTTAGCTATTTATCTTGTGGTGAACATCAAGCATAAGATCTTTGTCTATTGTCCATTGCTGTACTGGCACGAGATTATGCAGATATCTTAAACTGGCAAGTATCATTATGAAGTAAATGTTGATTGCACAATGTAATGGGTACAGAATAATGACACCACCAGCATTTAGACTGGTTCCTATAAACCTCTCTTTCACTATGCAGATTTGTCTGCCACCAGGCACGAAATCTGCGGGGAAAATGAAGGCTGATTGGCGATCCAGTCATTCCAGGGGGTTGGGTCTTTGTTACTTGTAGTTATATCTTCTGAAAACTCCTATTATTTCATTGGATCACAAAAAAAAATTTCTTGATGCAAAAATAGTTATCACAACCAAATTTCCCATGTGTTAGACACTGTACAAAGCAATAAAATGTTGGTTTATGTAGACAACAGTGAATATTTGTATACAATATGATTGCACTAGTACAACGTGTTTCATCACAAGGTGCTTTATTTATAATGGAGCAGAAACAACAATCAAATTTAAATGAATTTATTTATACAAACTGGGACACAAAATATCAAAACAAACATTGGTGAAATTTTGTCATTCTATATAAATGTTAGACACGTTGAGAAGCATATATTGCAGCTTTGCAGCCTAGCTGTATTGCATTTTTTAGTAGCCAGTATCCAGGTACCTAAAACAAAAAAAACATACTTAGAAGGCAGTACTTTCACTAAAAATGGCAAAGACAGCTAAATGCATGTCTAGTGATGACTTCTATTTATGTCTCGTACAAATGCATTCACACCTGACCTGTTTGGTTAACTGTTTGTCCGGTTCATTTGGCTGCCAATCAAACCCTGGTGCAGACCAAACAACCAACAGACCCACCTTTTCAAGCATTCTGAGGTCTGTACCACGAAGCAAGTTCAACATACTTTATGTTATCTGGCTTCACAAACCCTCACAAAAGCCATCTCGCTAAGTGATCACACGAAGTTGGTCATCAACTCGTTAATTATGTCAACAAAGGATTTCCCACTGTATCCATGAGCGCAATCACATCAAAGAGGCGGTGTTTGCAGCATATGACCAATCGCAAACATGACAAGTCAACTGGCAGCAGATTTTACAAACGAAGGGCAAACGATAGTTTTAGACAAATAAAAAGAAGTAAAACATGCAGTCCAGGCTAAAAGCAACACAGTTGCAGCTGCCAAATGCAGGAAGGACAGCCGACAAAAAAGGAAAAAGAATTGCAGACTGTGTGAATGCGTAATTTAATGAGATTAATATCACTGCCCCATCATTAGGGCACGAGTAGATCTGACTGTAGTTACACTTGCGTATTGCATCAAATTAATGTGTTGCATAGATGTATTTTTATGGTGTGTATTTACAGTTTTAGCCTTATCCCCTAACTGGAACATAATCTGCTCCAGAGCAGGTTGGCCGTGAGACCTAAGATGCCATGGTGATGTACCCCGGTAAGAAGTGAACCAAAGTTATCCCTGAAGTTACCTCACTAACCACAAATCCTGATTTGTAGTACAGGCCTCTGGTCCGCCTCCAAGCGGACTGCTGTGGTTTCTTTGTAATGTGAAAGCAAACGGACCAACAACAGGATTTTTGATAGTAGTCATAGCAGATATGTGATTTTAGCATTATTTAAAAATCTAAACTACTAATAAATCCATCTGCTGATTGTGAAATTTGTTCAAAAAGTGATTTTATAATTGATCTGTATGAGCCATGCACATGTTTATGCAAATCATTTTATAATCATGGTAATATGTATGCACGTCAGCGCAGGTCTTCGGGTATTAATAGGTCAAAAGCTGTTAAAACTGCTACGCTTGTTTTTTTACTCCAACAGTAATACGCCCCAAATCATTAATTTACTATACATGGCGCATGTCATATTCATCCTGTTAGTCATTATTTTTAACATGCAGTCAATTTGCAGTCTAATAATGCTTATAAACAGTTATTTCTTTGTAAGCTGTTTGTGACTCCAAAAGAGCAAATATTTGAAGTGCTGCATAACCTTCTGTCACCAGAGTTTGATTTCCCCATGTGGGACCTGATGATGAGCTGATGATGCAGGATGACAATCGCCCAAAACATTCAACGAGTTACCTGTCAGTCTGTGTAACTTCATGTTTATGATACCACCCGGAGTCCTTTGATCAGGTTTTTGTTAAAATCTAAGTATTTATGTAATTTGTGCAGTGAAAGATCTCAGTAACCTAACCTTAAAACACCACCAAAAACATCTGAAACATCAAACACAAACATTATTGACCCACCAAGATTTAGACCAACACAATAAAACATACTTACTGTTTCAGCCTCATGCTCCAATCCTATGTCATGATGCTCCATCTCATCGTCTCTGAATTCCTTTATAACCTTTCAAAATAAACCCCATGACCATTCATTATTAAGTATTAAGTAAACTTATTAGATTAAAGATTTTATTGCATCAGTGCTGTGCTTTAACTAGACAAATGTCTCAAATTATTCTGACAGGACGGACAGTAAAAGGCCAGCAACAAAATTTTAGTTATATTATTATATTATAATATTTTTCTTTATCCCCTGTATCACATGTAGTATGTTTTGACATGTAATAGTCATTTATGTATCATCACAAAAAGGTAAAGGGAAAACAGTGGCCGACTCACTTGTAACAGTTCAGTGTATCTCTCTGAGTCCTTTTCCATCAGAGCTCTTATCTGGCTGTTGTAATGTTCTGAAATACTCTCCTCCACCGCCACAGTGCAGGCCATGGCACACTCTTTTCCCAGCAGTGCGGTGGAGGCACCTGGAGTAGATTTAAAACAGACACACAATTCAGATTTAATAAAGCAACTAGTAGCAGACTAACTAATGAAACAGGGTTGAAGCCTAGCAACCTCTAATAATTCCAAACCAAACTAAGCTATATCACACAAAAAAAAATCCCTATCAACAACAGTGTCAAGAATCAGTATTCTGTCATGCAGTTGTTTTGTTTCTCAAAAGTAAGTTACAACCCTGCTGTATTCTAATGAGCTGTACCAACCTAACACAAACCCAGCGACGTTCCAAAGGGGTAACAGTGCTGTGGGGCGAACTCTGCTCTCAGCCAGAATTTCATTGAATTTCTCAAGGTGTTCCTTCTCTTGATTCCACATTTCCTAAAGAAAAACAAACATGAACATTGAGCGTGAAAAAGTTATGCGGTTACACTCATGCCGAACACGCATACAAATATTATATAGTTCTGAACCACAACCAAACAAAACACAGTTTGTATTTGTTTGAGCTTAACTTAAGTCCATTAATATTAATTTTGTATGAAATATTTAAGTCACACTGGTCATTTTAAGTGAAAATACACCCAACTTTCCAGATTTACCTTATTGCCCAATTTAATTCTAGTGTCAGATTTTCAGATTTATCAGCATACAGGAAGGGACGAGTCAAAGGTTAAGGGCAAATTTCATATTTTTACTGAACAGCGACTCCTCTTTAAGGTGAAGTCTTGACTCATCCATTATAGTTTCCTTTACTAGAAAGCATCTCAAACTAGCCACATTGGTAACAATGTTCAAACTATTTCTCAGCAATTGTTAAATGACATTTGGAGCCATCCAAGTGAAGTCTTGTCAGGTGCAGGTGAAAGAACAGTGATGCATTTTAAAAACCAAGTAAACACACACCTGGATAAGAGGTCCAATACTAGATCGACCCAACACTGCCATCTGGCCGGCATAGATGCGGTTGGCCCCGTATTCACCCGCATGGTCCACGCGCAGGATTCGGTCCAACATCTGCTTCTCATCACTGTCGCGTGGGGGCGGGACCACACTGTAGGCACGTGAGCTCAGCTTCAGGGACACTGTTACATATAGGCTAGGTTAGTGTTCAGCACAATAACAAACACGTAACTACGTTGAAGGCATAAAGGAACTTATTTTTCGTTGTTTTAAGGACTTCGAGGCTCGAACTCTGTCCGTACTGACAGTTCAAAAAAAATTTAATGTCATAGTATCATGAATATTTAGAGAAAACCCTGTGGATGGAAACGTACTATAGCGGCATAGCTAGTGATTTCTGTTCCACTGTGATAAAGAAATATAAATAAACAAACGTTCGAATGAAACTTTATGTCCAATAAAGCTCCTGTTACAGTGCGAATCACGACTTAACGCATGCTACAATAATAATGGAAATAACAGCAGCTATAGTTATAAAATATATAACATACCGTTATAGCTACATATAAATCCCGTCCAAATGAGTGTTTTTAGCATTCGTAACACTTTAGCTAGCTCTTAGCCGTCGCTGTTAAGGTTAGCTACAGACCTCCAGCTTACCTCTGCATTTTAAACACTGGCGAATCATCGTTGAACCGACCAAATTAGATGCTGTATGTGTGGCTATTTGCATGGTAGTCAGTTTATGTTTTTACTACCTGCGTTATCAAAGAAACGCAGAAAAATGTGGGCAAACTGTCATTGAAAATGTCAGAAGGTGGACGTGTCGCGGACCTATGACGTAACGCGTTACGTCTTGCACAACCCTGCCCGCCTTCCTTAATGCGAAGATAGAGTGCGTTGTTTCTTGTTAATCAAGGCAGTAAAAGCCCCCCTCGGTACTATGGTGCCTACGCATAACATTTTATTCGGCCTTATAATAAACTTTTTACTAGATTTACTATAATAATACACAGACAGTCACAACAGATGGAACCTAAAAATATATATTATGTCCTTGGGATAATTGTGTAAAACACAACGGTATCAGGAGACACTTTTTGATATAATTATTTCGACAATGAATGGTTGCATTGGAGTTTTTGGTTGGTGAATGCGGGCTTACAGCTGAAAAGTTATGTTAATGTCCCTATAGTCTAGTAAATTCAGCATGTCTGCTGTCAGTTTTCATTTTTGTCGGCCTGTGCAGCTCCACAGTTTGTCATTAGATGGCAAATGTTCTCTCATGTTAAGATTGGAATGTTGAGACTTCAGATTTGCTCAAACTCACAAATAAACTGAGTTATTTGTAATATTTGTCTGTATGGTAACAGTAGGCCTAAAATATTCAACATGAAGGCCCACGCACTTCTTTGTGGGAGCAAGAAGTACGTTTAAGTTTCTTATTCAAGGTAAAAGAAAACTGAAATACTAACTTAATAAGATACGTTTTTAAAGTTATGGGTTCACTAGTGTATTCTTTTATTTTAATGTGCATGGTATGAATCAGAAGGACCTCGTGGGATCCATCTAGCCTCTAAAGGTGCTTATTGCTGTGCAGGGTCAGCATCGCGGACAGGTGGGTTACCAGTCTGTCTGGTATATATTATACAACACAAACAAATCCACACTTAACAGGCAATTTAGAGTTCATGTAGTTCACCTGACCCACATATCTTTGGCCTGTGGGAAGAAACCAAGCATTTAAAAGAATAAAGTAAATACAGAAAATTACCTTTTGGCCAGACACTCATGAGTAATGAGTGGGAGTGCATCTATTGTTTAGACTTGTTATGTAAGACTAAGCCAGACAATAAGGCAATGAAGCAAAGTCATAAAAGTCCTTGTTGATGGTCTCCAGGTGGCAGTGTTGCACAGATAAAGGCCTTCTGATGCGAGTTTTAAATTGTAAACTCCAGTTGGTCAGAGTTTTCATTATAATTTCTGTTTCAGCCAAATATGGGTCACGGCAGTGTGGCCCTCCAAATAAGACAACATGCAGAACAATTAGATTTGATCTTTTCAATGCAAAAAAAGGTAAATCAATCAATGGATGAATCAATAAAAAAATATTTGGAATATTTGGTATGTTTTCTCTGAGTTATCTGTCACTCATTCACTTTCATGATATTAGTCAGCATTATTCAGTATTCCTGTATGAGTGCTGCCTTTGAAGAGCAGAGAAAACACAATTGTTCCTGCAAAGCGCATAAAGTAGTGCTGGGACGTAGGAATCTGAGGAATGATGGGGTTGACTGCTACAGAGCTGTAATGGCCATGAGTAAACAAGGCTACGACTGTGAATGGCGGGGTGTGTCGGTTTTCTGTGTGTGTGTGTTTGTGGTGAGACACCGGTTATGCATTTCCCTATCTGTCTGTCTGAATGTGGGTGGCTACACACGTGTGACTGCACAATGGTACGTGTGGATTGCCTGTGTGAGAGTGTGTGTAGGTCACAGTTCACCCAAAAATGAAAAAGTCAGGTGTAGTTTTTTTTAGTCCACGGAACATTTCTGGAGATTCACAGCATTGCAGCATTCTTCTAAGCAACTGAAGAAGCTGGGAATGTGTTTTAAAATGTAAAAAAAAACAACAACCATACAGCTTGTCCGGCGTAATCCAAGTCTCCGAAAGCCCCACGATCCCAAATTGATTTTAAAGGACTTTATTTACACACTTTTTTAAGACAAAAGACACTTCAGACAGGAGCATGCTAAAGCTTTTAGCTAACAGCTACAGTGAAGATTTTGGTCACCAGCTTCTTCAGTTCAGCTGGGCGAGCAACTGGCTGCTCTGGGGACCCAAATCCCGAGGGACCCCAAAATCCACATGTTCACTGCGTGTCATTTGGATATTGATAATTCAACTAATTGCTAATTTGTTTGGGAATTTGCACCTCTTAAGCACAATATCAACTAAGGTGGGTCATAAGGTTGTCTTGTAAAGGGTCTTTTTCTGTTAGTTGTAATGCTGCCCTCCACTGATGTTACACATGAAGTTCAGTATACTCGTCATGTGTTGTGAGTTGAAAACAGATGTCTTCTGTGGGTCTGGAGGGAGCTGTCTAAAGTTCAAGAAAATAACCCTGATGATGTCATAAAAATCTAGTTGCATTATGGGAAATGAAGCTCAAGCATTTTGGGAGCTTGACAAACTAGGGACTAAAAGTCTGGCCAAGTTAAGAACACAATGACATTTTATCACCTTTTAAGTTGGTGAACTTGGTGGCAAGAAGTTGCTTACTTACATATCCAGCAACAGTATCATGGCAGTGTTATGTCCAATTTATGAATCTAAAACCAATATTCACTTTCTTTTAACTCTGATTTTGGTCTCTACCAGCTCCTGAGGGAAATAGTTATTTAGGTGCTAAATGCTGAATATGTTCACCAGCCAGTCGGATACTGTGCCTGCCTGCTGACCCGAGCTTTTTCACTGAAAACAGCTGCCTGCTGCCTCTGAAAATGACACTTGTGAGAGCAGTGAGAGTGAACCAAAATAGTAATGTTGCGAGTCAGAGAGCTAATGAAGTGGAACCTGCTATAAAGCTCAGATAACTAAAGTCGAGCTGCAGATTTAGGTATTATACTCTGTAGATTCATGACTACAAGTGACCAATTACACGTTGTCATGTTGTTTTTGTTTGTTTTTACAGCCACCTTAATGTGTCTCATGAAGCCTCCCAACTTTATGGAAGTGCAGCATGTACTGTAACTGCTGCACTTGACTTAGGGGCATAGGACTGGTGGGAAAAGGGAACAGAGTATACAGATACACAGATGCTAGAATAAATACCCATGTGGAGGGTCCAGAAGTTTTTGCTGTACCCTTGGTTGACCCTTATTTTGTGCTCACATGGTGCACCTAAATAAAACTGTGTTCAATTAATAAAATCAAATTATCAAATTATCCCAGATTTATACAAAGAAAACCTGGAGCCAGGTGATATTTTTCCAGCATAACTTGTTTTCTGGGTCTCTTGGCCTATTATGAAGCTTTATACTCTACTGTGTGCACTGTAATTAAGAGAAGCAAGAGAGTTTATATAGATGAGGGGAAGATGGGGGGCTTCACAGCACATTTTTGCCTGAGTCCCATAACAGATTAATTCAGCTATGGGTATAAGGATATCTGAACTTGATTCACTACGATTCACTTTAAGTTGAGCTTCGGACTGGGGCTTGGTGTCTGCGGACAGACTGGAGTGTGTCTGGCCCGCTCAGGACACATGGCTGGAGGATCTGTGGAGAGAAAACTGAGCCTTTTATCACAAGTGGTTTTCAGAAAGGCTTTGCAGAACTGTCTGACAGGTGTACGGTCTCTCCACAAAGAGCAAACACTGCTTTACAGATGACTGTGTAACGGATAAATGAAGTCATCAACTGGTCTCACATTTGGTGCCATGATTGAAGGAAAGAAAAAGACCTAAAGAAAGTGCATGTTTTCTTGCAACTGATGAGTTGATTAAAGAGCTGAAGAAGAGAGTGAGTGTCTATATGCCTGTATGTATGTGTGTCTGACTGTGTTTGTGTAATGTTTGCATGCATCCATGGACGTGTGTGAGTCTGCACACCCTTGCTCCGAGGCACTGGTCAGACAGTGCATAGCTGTGGTGGGACCAAGGCTAAGCACATCTAGACTAAAGTGAGTCAACAATGTCTGCTCTCACTGAGAGGAGACATGATAGGTCTTGTCTCATTTGGTCCCTGCGGTGGGACACCCAGAGCTTGTGTGTGTGTGTGTGTGTGTGTGTGTGTGTGTGTGTGTGTGTGTGTGTGTGTGTGTGTGTGTGTGTGTGT
>JBBPCS010000283.1:10835813-10870718 GCA_037974645.1 Hollardia meadi
ACACACACACACACACACACACACACACACACACACACACACACACACACACACACACACACACACACATACAGTACTAACACAGGATCTTCCTCATCATATCAGCAGTCCTGCTGATGGACAGGAAGCAGGTTAGAGTCAAAGGTTAAACTCAACTCCGGAGCAAAGCAGTGATGATAGAGTAAGATGGCACTCTGGGTAAAAGCTGGTGGGAGAGAAGCGGAACACAGAGCCCAGTTATAATTGCTTGCGTAGGCTGACACATCTGAATTTACAGGGTGCACTGGTGCTGCGCCACTCATTTAAGATGCTTATTTAAGAGCTAATGTGTTTTAGCCCCTCCCTTTGCTTTGCTGTTGCTAAATTTGTCCCCCCCTTGCACAAACGTAAGAAGCCAAAATGACAGCATTATTTTGACTAGACTGTTTTTCCTCCCAGGGAGAGAGGCCAGAGGAAGTGTAGGTGACCTAGACTGGTTAACCACCGCTTTACCACCAGTTGGCTGGGGCACCGCCACCCACGCAACCACCCTCTGCATCTGCCGCCTGCCAGCTCCACATTACTACTACTACACGCCATGACCGCAAGTGGCCCCACTCCAGTGCCAGCCTCCCATTGGGTCCTTGCTGGGCACTTTTTCTCCCTCCATTGGTGTAAACAATCTGCCGTCTGGCCTTCGTCTGGTACGGAGCTCATTTAGTTGTATTTACAGGCCAAATGTGTATGTGTTTGTCAACGTTAACTGCTCTTGGCCCGGTAACAGCAGTTTGCACAGCTCTTGGTCTTTGCATTTTCATTGCAAAACCCTGCTTGTGTGTTGTTTTTGTGCTACTTTTTTCTCTTTGAGGTGCAACACATCCAACCTCAAGCTCCTGTCTAGGACCGACCGGCTGAAGAGTCTTGGCTCAGATGCAGCAGTGAAGTTTATCCTGGACGGATATCAAATCTTGCCTCAAATCAGAAAAGGTCGTAGAATGTATAAGTACGTATATGCACATTTACAAACAAACCTTTATGAAGAAAGTTTACAAATAGAAAACACAACAATTACAAGAGAGCACATGTTGTAAACTTGGGGAGACCACAGTGTGCAGGGCGCTCAAGTTCTCATACAAAAATGTCCTCCTTCAGCCAAGCGCCAGATGTTGTCATCTGTCTACTGTTGATTAGAAAACACAAACCCACCCAGCCACAGAGATTCAAGCATGTCAGTAATGTGAATAAAAACAGAAAGGGAAGACATGCAAGGTCTCTTTCTCTCTCTTTGTGTTTGCCCATCCAGTATTATCTGGCACAAAAAGGTGTACTGTAAACACTACAGGCTACAGTGGCACAAACGTACACACAGCGCCCACCCCACTGTTTGCGGTACACTGCCTGAGGTGTTTCAGACCATTTCTTGGTGGTAGAAACACTCCACTCAG
The DNA here is from genome assembly GCA_037974645.1 of Hollardia meadi. Classification (NCBI taxonomy): domain Eukaryota; kingdom Metazoa; phylum Chordata; class Actinopteri; order Tetraodontiformes; family Triacanthodidae; genus Hollardia; species Hollardia meadi. Next base: position 10,837,238 of record JBBPCS010000283.1, read on the forward strand.
GCTGGGGGATTGAGACATAACACAACAGTCGGTTAGACCATGGATATCTTTATTGTTTAGATCTGTCTGACAGCTACATTAAGCTTTGTTACACTAATCTATTTTCTCTCAATCCTCCTCCGGTTAACGCTGAAGCCAGAAGGATAAACTTTGGGGACAGCAAAAGGTCATTTTGAATTTTCTGACCTTCTGACCACACCTCATAACAAAGCACACCCACCACACATCAGTGCAAAATATTTATTTCTGACCTTCAATCGCGCCATAAAACAACACATTGAAATTTAACTATTAAAAGAATTGTACATTCAAATGATTGCACGTGTCCTGTTACATAATTCTCATCGTTGTGCACGAGGAGCTATAGTGTTGGATAAAAAGCATTCGCTGGAGGAGCCTGGAGGAGAAATATAAAGTGATGACTCATTTTTAAAAGAATAATAATCTCATATTTGCACATGGCGAGACACCGGACCTGGGGGTGGTCTGCCTCTGCCTCTCTGCCCAACGTTCCATGTTTCTTCTCTGCGGTGATGATGGCACTGGTGATGCTCATCCTGGTCGAGACTGTGTCATACTTTCCTGCTGTGCAGCTGCTGTACTGTGTGAAGTTTTCCCCTCTTTCTTGACCAGAGTGACCATCATCACACTATTCCATGATGCTGTTCAACAGACTACAAAGAGCTTCAAGGACACACACTCTTGCTTTTGTGCCTGTAAATCACTCCATTTCAGTATGCCAGACTGGCACACGTGTCCTTGCACGCATAAACAGTGCTGATAACATACTGTTAATGTCACTGTACTCCATCATCAGCTGAACAATCGACTCCCTTTTATTTCTTCACTCACACAGTGGTCACAGTTTCAAAACTAACTCCTCTCTGATCAACATGACACTTTGTAACCAAGTTATGTAATGCTTTCTTTTCCACATTTTCCACTTACGGTGCAAGTTTCAGTCCAAAACGATGACTAATTAACAGAACATATTCTATTTTTTCCCATATCAGCAACTGTTTTGCAATACTTGGAAATATATGTGATGCTTTGCATCATTCACTTGGGTTTAAATTTTCCACTCAACATAAAGAATCAAAATAATATGCCTGTCTCTGGACAGGAAAACATAATTTTCATACGTTAGTGCTAGTGTCCACTTGCAAAGGGGTTTCCACACATACATGCACACACATTGGTGGTACAAATGGGTAGATGTAGAACAGTAACAGTGGTTGCTACTGTATATTTGAGTATAGTGAATGTAAAAGCATGGAATTTATCTGTGTGTTTCTGGTCTCAATTTAAAAGGTATGTCTGTGCACAAACTTACGCTGTGTGGTGAGATGACTGGTGGTTTGGGATGTGGGGAAAGTGGGGAAAAGAAGGAGCGAGAAAGGAGGTAAGGGGCAGTGAGTGAAAGTGGGAGGAGTGTGTCTGTCGGGGTGTGGGACTGTCATCCCTTTGAGGGGAGTAGCTGTGGTGTTTTGATCGAAATCCAGCAGATGTGGGAGAGAAGAGAGGGGCGAGAGAGAGAGAGAGAGAGAGAGAGGGAGAGAGAGAGAGAGATTTCCACCCACCCAACAAGAAGACACACTCATAAACAGCAGGCAGACGGAGTGAGAGTCAGAAAGACACAGGATCTTAGGGCGGCAGCAGTTCAAACAGCGAGGCAGTCAGAAACAGTTTCAGTGAGAGAAGATGTTTTATTAAAGTCACACACACACACACACACTAATAAACATATAGTGTTCCACCCAGACAGGCAGGCAGGAACACGCAACACAAAAGATATACTAACATTAGCTACAACGGAAAAGTCTAGTAAGGACATATACTTTTACTCTTTCTCCCCCTGTCACACACACACACACACACACACACACACACACACACACACACACACACACACACACACAGACACACATCAGAGCTGGTGCTGAGTGTGTGCCACCCAGCGTGAGGACCAGGGTTGATCGACCCCAACAAGTGGAGCATCAGGGAGGAAGAAGCAAGCGAGTGGATGGATGCCTTTTGCAGACTCAGTGGCCTGGACCCTCTGTGGGTGAGTTTGTGATGTGTTCACTGACCCTGAACTCACATTTATGTATCGTGTTTGTGTGCAAGTGAACCATACCCAGTTCAGTTTGATATTTGGGGCTTGTCAAGCAACTTTTTACTGTCAAATTCGTGCTCATCCTGTATATGCCACTATCAGTTAGTAATTATTGATGTAAAAGTTTGTTTATGCCTTTCTGAGCCTAAACAATGAGCATCCACTGTTGATTGTGTGAATTTTAAATGCATAACACAATGAGATAATTGTTATCTTTTGCTCACATACTCACGTAAACCTGTTTAATCCTGATCATTGATGGGATTTAGTGATTACCATTAGCATTAGCCACATTAGCATGCTATTTTTGTGTCTTTGGCCATCAACTATGCTGCTCATTAGAGGTAGACAGGTTTTTACTGTCCATTAGTAATTAATTGAGTAATAGAGTAAAGTGTGTGTGTATCCAAAAATGTTAGCTGGCAGCACTCAGCAGTGCAGGAGAATGCACTAACCTTCTCAGTTTGCAGCCTGTACAGTATGTGAGCGCACCAGTAATGTAACCTAAAGCAAGTCTGAAGGGGAGAATTAACCTTTGATGCATGTCAGGGTTGTGTTTACCGTATCTCTGCTCCATCATTCAGCACTGTGAGGTGCACACATTGAGTGAGCTGCTGTTGTTGGAAAGGCTTTTTAGTCTTGTACATTAGCAAACCTCCACATCTGAAAGTAGAGGAATGGCCACAATCCAGCTGGAATGGCTAAATTATTGAACGCACTCACTCCCAACTTGCCTCTTTCCCCTTCTTCCTCTCTCTCCCCTCTCCGTTTCTGTTTCTCATTATGGCTCTTTCTTTGCTTTTGCTGCTGCAGAAACCCCAAAACAATGGCCATCAAACCTTGTTGAAAAAGTGAAAGTAAACTTGTGTGTTATCTTGTGCGCCACACTTTGCCTTGAAAATTTCAAAGAACAGATGCAATGTTCGCAGCCACATTGCATCCATCCAGAGGATGTTTTTGTCTTGTGTTGGCTGCAAAGTAGGCTACCATCAGTTATTAACTTCAGTAATCAACCGTTCACATACTTGTGGAATAGCGTCATTGCTTACTCATTGCTCACAGCCTTAGGGTAGCATTTGGGGAATTATTTGGCTTTAATGCTGAACTGAACGTGTACACTCCAGCTCAGCAGAATAGGTTCCACATACAAATAGCATGCAATCTTTTTAGGGTGGACAACTTTGAAAGGGGCCAATTTAGGAACTAGAGTTGTATTTGGATTCTTTATTTTTAAATCAAGCTTTCCTGTAATTTGACAAAAAGAACAAAGTTTAGGTGAAACTGTGAGGAGTGATTAGTGTCCTTTGTTCATCCATGCCACATACTCACATTATGGGCATAATGCTCACAATCCAGTGCAAGATTTCATTTATTGGGCATTATAGCAGATGAATTGTATTTCCAGGGGGTTATTAGATTCTAATCACATATCTATCACATTTAGAGGATGTAAAAAGCGACATTCAGCAGATTTGCCTTCACATCACTGTGTTTTTCAGGTAAAAATAGACTTCTTGCAGCAAGCTGTTGGCATCTACAAGTTTACCGCAACCACTTGAGCCCAGGGTGAGAAACAGGAGCAAAATGCACAAGAAAGTGCTTGGAGAGGGTTTGACAAGTTAGATTTCTTACATAAAAGTGCTCTATTCATCCGTTTGCCATTGACCACAGGAGTCAGAAGAGCCTGTGAAAGTAGCCTCCCACTCAGTATCTCGCAAGATTTATTGCTTAAAAGGATTTTGGTACATCGGTGCTCACAGAGAACACATACAGTATACAGTATGTGCAAAATGGTGCGTTCATTACATAACCTAAACCACCTATGTTGTGAGGAATTATATGAGAATTTTTGCAACCCTATGATGAGGCAGGCAAAGGCACAAAAATGTGCACAAGCTCTGATGTGAACAGGTAGGGCTACAGTCAGACCGTGATTCAGAACCCTTCATGGCTCCAGAGGCGGCAAACAGTAGCGATTGATGGTAAACTTGAATTAACCGCTGTTTATACCAAGACATGCTTCGCCCCGAGCAGCAGCATCTATCAGCGCAGAGTGCATCTCACCTGCCTTGGTTCACTGGCAGGGCTGTGGGTGGACAGTCGTTACATAATGATCCTGCCGCGGCCACCAATTGTGGCCTCTCTCCCTTATCCCATTTGGGAGTCTACCAGCAGGGCCAGACTGCTCCGCCGTGCTTTAAAACCACTTCCTGTGGTGAGTCTGCAGGGCAGCCTCGTTAGCACAGCCAGACACCCTGCCCCTCATTAGGCCAGTGAAGTGATAAACAAGGGAAGCAAGACAACAACAAGCTACTTAGCTCCTGGTGGGGTTTGTTTTTTTTTGGTTTTGGTTTGGTTTGGTTTGGTTTTTTTAAGACAACCTATCCTGACTCTGCTGCTGTCACATAATCACAAACTTTTGGCAGCTTTTGCCCAACACACCTCATCTGCATGGACTTTTATTGTTTATAGGCTTCATTATTAGTATAATCCTTGAGCTCACATTTTAATGTGTTGACAGCGTACATTGTCCTACTGAAACAAGGAAAAAAGCCAGATATGTGGTCAGAAAAATTCCAAAACTTACTCAACCTTTTACCAAAAAAGTCCTCTGCCAACTCACACTTTCTCAGGATTGGGCACAGACAGATTTTCTGTTGACTTGCTGTGGTTTCACTCTCCACTGCATTGATGAATGAAACGTAGGACCTGCACCGAGTCTGATTTCTGTGGGCTCTGGTCCTCGCCTGTTCTGTCTCTCAGATGATGGATATAATCTCGCAGTTTTACCTCAATTTCTAACTCTCAAGCATATTGTCTTGATATGAATTTTGGGCTTTTTCATTTTCTCTTTGTTGCAGGACTGGAACCGTACGTGGTACACAGCCAACCCAGACTTGACCCAGTGTTTCCAGAACACAGTGCTGGTGTGGGTCCCCTGTATCTATCTGTGGTTGCTGGCCCCGTTCTACTGCCTTCACCTCTACTGCCATGACCACGGACGCATTCAAATGTCTGGCCTCTGCACTTCCAAGATGGTGAGACTTCACACAAACTTTGGTCGGTCTTCAAGGTTTTTCACATGATGAAAGCAGATACTAAAGAAAAATGTCTGTTCGTTTTTTCCCAACAAGATCCCCAATATGAACAGAGCTATACTGGCAAATGTGACTGGAGATCCAGAAAGTTTCTCCAATCAGTCTCCTATTACTTTCCTGTCCTGTTCAGGTGTTGGGCTTTCTGCTCGCCTCCTTCGGCTTTGTGGAGTTCTTCTACATCCTGCTGGAGAGGAGCCAGGAGATCCAGCAGCACATGGTCTTCCTACTCAGCCCCATCATACGCAGTATGACTGTGGTAAATACTGTGGCTCCGTACTAATATTCCTCTTGTGTTTACCCACATTTACTCCATTTATTGAGATGTAGATGCTTAGAGCCCTCTTCTTACCTTGTATGAGACTAGCATCAGTGCATCAAGGGTGGTTAAGCAACATCCTGCATAGTGATCAAATCTATAAATCAAGGTCCACCTTCAGCATGGATTCTGGCTTAAGTCAGTTTGTGGACTGTGCATTGTGCATTTCATACGTACACCTGAAATATGTATGTATGAATTGTTAAACCTATAGACTGCCAAGGACTTGATACATGTGTTTGAGTCCCAATGCAACCACAAACCATTCATGGTTTATGTATGGAAAAGCTTTAACTACTGACTTGTGACTTAGGTTTTTGGAAATATTTCGTCTTGTGTCCTGCTGGCTCACATGTCATAGCGCAGACAAATGAAAGAATATATAGTCTACCTACAGTATGTTGGCCAGACACAGAGGTGCAATGATGCACAACCAGGGATAGATTTATCGTGTTGCAAGCAGTGCAAATATTACAGTACCCTGTAAACACAGCCGGTGTTTGACCATCACTCAGAGGAGAGTACATATGCCATGACATCACTTACTATTTGATGTGGAATCGGTGCACTTGCGTACATGGAAAGTTTAGATACAATGAAAAATTTGATTGGTAGCTGCTGTGTAAGTGAGAGACAGTATGTCATAGATTCTCTTCCAAATTATACAGCATACTGTTGTTTTCTCCACATCACTGCAGACCACAGGCCAATCAGTCGAGCCACTGTGAGGCAGACTGCCAGTGCTTGTCCACTCAGGTTTATTGAATCAGGTTTATTATTGATGCTATTGTCCAATCATGTATTTGCATACAAATGAGTTCAGTGGTTGCCGTGCCTTGCCTTCCAGCCTTTTGGTTCATGTTTAAAAATAACACAAAACCACTGAATACAAAGGTGATGACAGACAATTGTAGCCTATGTTAAACCTAATTACACAGAAAGGTCAAATCTTTATATTGGCTACAGGTGCGCTGTTGGAATGGAAGATTTGACGCCAGTTTCTTCTTTGAGCACCATTGTTCTGACCAAAACTGTATTTAAGGTGCAACGTGTTTAACTGCCATGCCTCTGCAGAAAGGAGGGGGAAAAAAGATTCAATTTCCGTCAGAATGGGAACCTGAGGTTATGAATTAAAAAAAAAAAACATATCTAAAAGCTATTGCATGCACATTGATTTGCTCAGGTCCGAAGAGAAACAGCTCAAGCAACTAAAATATTTAAATCCAAATCAGCACAAGACCAGTGCAGATTTATGCAGTATATGAGTACAAATGTTGTTTCCTTCAAATAGCTTGAATCAAATGCCTCTCATACCTTGATCACCTTGGCATATAGGGTGGGCTACAGAACATTATTTATAGAAGATAAGGGCTGGTGTGCAATCAGAGAAATGTTTTCAGTGCCTTTTGTTGATGGAAACAGCCCTGAATGTTTCTCCCTCCCACTTATTTTCCACAGATTCTAAATGATATTTAAATGATGAGTAGGAGCAAACAGAAAAGGGGTGCAGCTCACAACATGGGTGGCAAGGCGAGCTTAAAATGCTGTTTATCCTCAACAGGAGTGATGCAAGAATTACAATGCAGTACAGGAGTGCTGAATCCGAGGGGAGGGGTTGCTGTATCACCATAGAGCCTCTAAAGCTGACCAACAAAGATGTATAGCTTTACTTACAAAGCTTCCTCTCTCTGCAGCCTTATACAGGTCCTGCACAGTCTCGCTCTCTCCAAGTCAGACAGCCTTTCCCACCTGTGGTCTCTCCAGACTCCTGAGTAAATACCAGCACGTGTTTGGGTAAAAATACACTGAGACGTCTCTTATATTGAGTTATACATTTCAAAAACGGTTATTTATTTTGGGAGTACCAGAGGGACAGACAACAAACATCGACTAAGTCATATTAAGTCCATGTCACCAATCTTTACATCCAATTTCCAGACCTATCTTTACAAAAGGATATCATCTTTTTGATGGTGATTGCAGCCACCCACCACCAACCGTTCCCTGGGCACAGGCCTGGGACACTGTGGGACACGCTCTTGTTGCTCTGACCAACTTGTTTTGTTGTCCTTCAACTCAAGTTAATTTACAGGACAAGTTTCTGTCTGAGTCAGTCAGCCCACGAACAAATTGTGGTCACTATTGATGAAAAGCACACACAGACCACTGGCTATAATCAGGAAGACGTAAAAGTCCTTTTCCTTCCCCAGCACTGCACGCTTCCCATTTAATTATAAGGTAGGGTTTTGATTTGGGGGTTAGTGATGGACTTAGTTCCACCCACTGACTTCTACAAACAGATGGGCTGATAGTTTGCACCAATACGGCAAGTCAGAGTGGAAGACTAGGAATAAAAGGGTCCTTTCCGTAGGTCAGCTTTACGTTTTCCTTACTTTAGGTTTGGATTGGGGCTTATGGAGCCTGAATCTCATCAGTTTAGGACTTCAAGTACCAGCAGTAGAGGACGTAAAGTTCTTTTCATGATGGGCTTTGGTACTACTGCCTGGCATATTGTGGGTCTAATAGATGAAGGAGATATGCAGTCTCATAGAAGACTTGAGAACCATCCCTTGAGTTGATCAAAACCAGGGGGAAAAATCAAGGTGCAGCAGCGGAATATATGTATTTAGCCTGTAAAAACTATTTTAGTGATCATCAAAGATGATGATGATGAGTATTTTGCTTTCAGCTTGTTGCGTTGCCCCCAAGCAGCCAAAAATGACTTATTGTATTGAAAAATAGCCAAGAAAAAAAGTTACTGAGTTACTTTATAGATTACCTCCGCTCAGGACATTTTAATCCCTAAAGCACATGAAACTCTTGGACGTTCATGTGCTTGGAGTTAGCATGTTGTCCCTATAATCGCATCCCCTCCATAGGTGTGCCTTTGGCTCCAACTTCCCAAAGACATCGAAGTCCGGTGGACTGGAGCCTCTAAATTCCCCATAGGTATGATTGTTCCTATCTATGAGTATTCATCCTTCATTAGACTGGCGAGATACATCAAGTGTGTGGGGAAGAAAGGAACACTGTTGTTTATATGAACCAGAATAGAAACAATGTTCACCTCTAAGCCACCACACAGAATTCTGCACACATCTCCACGTAAAGTGTTTGCTTGTTGAGGTGAAAAATGTACATAAAGCTTACATAACTGCCAGACTGCTGTAGTTTATAACAGGACAGTGTTGTGGCTCATCCCAAAGTAACCAAAGTGGTACTCAGTATGAAACCTACACTCACTTTCTCCCAACTTGGTGATGAGCTGGCATGCCAAAGTGACGTCTCAGTTGGTGAACCGCTCAGAGAGGAACCAATTATTGCGGTTCAACGGCAGATGCGTGACTTCTCTGAGAAGACCGCGAAAACTGTATTTTTTGTTTCTTTCGAAGGGAAGTATATAAAAAGATTAAGCAACATATACAGAGGTAGCAGAATACCATATATATTTTCTAAAGGCAGGAGTCTGTGGGCAGGGAAATCCAAGGAGACTAAATTCTTTCTCAAAACCACGATCAGCTGCATTAGATCAAATCTGATTATAACCTCGATGCTCTGTTTGCAGTTGCATGGGCAGCTAATATGGAAGAGGTGGTGCTTTTTTGTCTTTTTTTTTCCCAGAGCAACTCCCAGACTAACATTTTTATAAAAAATTCACCACAAAAAGAAAATACTTGGAACAGATAGTAACTATAATATAAAGCTCATTGGCACGTATTAAGGTTTATTTGAGTTCAAAAAGTCATTTCGTATTTGGAAATCATTTTTTCCTGTAATTGTTATTAGTAGAATTGCTCCAGGCTGTTCATAAACGTGGCATCAAAGATTTGAGATTTGGCTCTCTGCTTTCTAGCTGAGTGGTAATTTTTTTTCCCTCTTGTGAGCTGTAAGATCTGCACATGAGAATTCTTAAATTAAGTCTTTCTGTCCCTCTGTTTGTCTCTCTCTAGATCTTGGCATTATGCATCATCCAGTTGGAAAGAGTGCGAGGCTGTCGTTCTTCTGTGTTCCTCTTCCTGTTCTGGGTCTTGGCCGTTGTCTGTTCCCTGGCGCCTCTCAGAGCTAAGATCCAGCTGGCCATGGATGAGGTAAGTCTTATCCTATTCTATGTCATATCTATGTCTTATAGCTTATTAATTAATAAGGAATAATAGCACTATACCATTTAATAGAAAACACCACATCCTACTACAGATGCTGTATATTCCAAGCACACAAAAAACTCAACAATACTTTTCTATAGTGCAAATAAGTAGACTTCAGAGCAAAAGTGAATGTGTTTGTCAGGTTGAACTTGGTGAACCTACAACTGTGCTGGGATATCTCAGCAGGTCTAATCCTCCCCATAGTCTAGACACAAGACTCCAACAGCACAGCTTGAGATACCTGTGTCAGCAAAGAGTTTCTATTTCATCCCTCAGTGTCAACCAAAGTAACCTAAAGTTAACCAAGTGGTGGAGGATGACACTGCCAATTCTGGTCAGGCCTGTGTGTGTTTAAGTTTTCCTTTTCTTCCTGTGTCTCCTGTCAGACACTGCAATCATTGTTGCATGGGGTAAGTTTCTATTTAAGCGCACGCGGCTGTGGGGCAGTCACATTTGCATTTCTATAAAAACACACAAACACACACATCCATATTTCTGTTTTATCGTCCTCAGTGTGACATTCCCACACAGCTTGGGGGAGAGTAATGATGGCCCTGGGATAAATGCTGGTGAGACATGGCAGCCCAGGGTTAGACCAGAGGAACGTCAGCGCTGTGTTTATGGGCCTACACTGCTGTAAACACAGCCAGATGGAAATCTATACATGCACACAAAATGCAAGGCCATTTGGAATTCAGGCACAGATGTTTTATTTTCATACAACCACACACGTGCACGACACACACGTGACCACTCATATATTTCTCCAACATATCGTACGCTTGGTCATGGGAGTAAACGTACAGTACAATGGTACATTAGGTAGAAAGACAGACATTATGGTAGGCCACGCTTCAGTGATAGAAGATACAGTCAAAGGTGGACAGGAGACGATGAAGACAACTTCAAAAATTAACAAGTTCATAAGAAAATTTAAAAAAGGAAGTTAGCCGATCATTGACTTTATAAAGCTAATTATGTACCTCCTTTTAAAGAAATAGTTCGTCATTGGGGGGAAATAGAGCTTAGCTTAGCACAAAGACTGAGGGAAACAGATAGCCTGGCTCTGTCCAAAGGCAACAAAAATCGCTAATTAACATTTCATATCTTGTGTGTTTAATCCGTACAAAACTATGTACAAAAATTGTGTAAAAACAAGACTTTGTTTTACGCATTGTTATGTCTATTTTTGGCTAGCGGCATCAATATGAAAAATATTTTTAGTAGGCCTACTTATTAGAAAAACAAGATGTAATGTTACATTAAAATAATAAATATATATTAGAATAAGTACATTTTAAGTGGTGGTAAGTACATTTTGTTACCATTGGACAGAACCAGGCTAGCTCACTGATTCAGGTGTTTGTGCTAAGCTACGCTAACCATCTGTTGTAGCCTTTATTATATATTGTTGTACAGTGGTATCAATCTTCTCATCTAACTCTCAACAACAACAAAAAAGAATCCCAAAAGGTTGACCTTTTCCTTTAATACGCATACAGTTGCAATCAAAAAGAGCATTCAGCTTCCTGGGTCCCATCATCAATTCAAAGCTGAATTGGAACTCACAGGCAGACTTCAAGAAGGGAAATCAAAGACAAATGATTCCTTGCAAACATGTAGGTATGAAATAACACAAATCTAATGATCAGTTTTCCAAAAGCTATCTTCTAAAGATTTAAAAATTGTATTCTTTGGCTGGTATGATTCTATTTGTTTAACTTGAACTCATGGTCAAAGGGTAATTTTATCCCCAATTTCATGCTTTCCCCATTTACCCCTAAGGGAGTATTAGTTTTCTAATATTCCCCTAAGGGAGTATTAGTTTTCTAAAACAGAACTTTAAAACTATTTCCACTGTGTTTGGCAGGTGTTTGTGTATATGCGTTCATCTTACAGTTTAAGTCTCTAAAATGTTTTAGTATAGATGATGATACCTGTACTTTTGAACAGCACAACAGGTAAAAGAACAAAAGTGTTGCAGCATAGCACAGCAGTTTTGTCTACTCTGTCGCACACAGTTACATAGGCTACTTTACTGACACCTTTTATAAATATTTATTAAGAAAGTGTCTAATCCACATTGCAGCGTTGACGCATCGAGTTGACAGAGTTCATGTTTGTGGACTGTTGACCATTCTTAGTTGTTTGACCTACATTTTTCCCACCCACTCTCCAGCCATCCTGGCCCTGTTTTTCACTGTGTGGCCGGATCCATTTGGCCCCCTCATATCTCCTTTCTGGGCACGGCACCAGTTTTTTTTTTAAAGAAGGTCATTTTAATGTTTACCATGGCTCTGACTTTGATGCATACTGCTGCAACACACAACAGACAGTGGCCCAGTAGTAAACAATGGCTCTGCCAAAGCCAACAAATTCTCAAGAATAACATATGAGTCCTATACAAAAACCTCTGAGTGGTTAATATGCTGCTCCCTTGATTGAAAGTAGGGGTGCTGGTTTGTAAAACCACAATCTCCCTATTTACAGATACAGGGTCTTAGCGTGACTGAGAGGCAGCTTTAACTATTGCTTAATTTACATAAAGTACACCATTAAAGACTTTGGGTTTTCACCCTGATTTGGCTAAAAGGTCCAAAATACTCTTTATTGTGTATTGTGGGGTTTAACCCATATCCTCTGCCATACATTATGTGGTGAAAGCCGTGTAATGAATGTAGTGTTGTTGTGGCACACAAAGTCCCAGTGAAGATAAATAACACTGTATACCACAGGATGTTGTGTGATTTGTTAAGTAGCGTTGAAAGAGATGAAACAACCCAAACAGATTTTCATCCAGTTGAAAATGTTATGTCTTCATTTTTCCATCGCATGCGCTCAGCCACAAAGCCAATTAATTGTGTCCCTGGTTCAAAATAAAAGTCAAACTCACGCAACTCATCTGGAATACTTTATAAAAACAAACTGAAGGACTTCTAAGTAAGATACTGGTGTTTTCAGCCCTGTAGACGCCTCCTTAATCTGCATTTTTTTATATTCCACAGGGCATTGCCTCTGATATTGTACGATACTTCGCCTTCTTCTCCTACTTCACAATCCAACTGGCTCAACTCTTCCTGTGCTGTTTTGCTGACCAGCCTCCAGAGGGGAAAACCGTCTTGGAAAAGGTAGGCAGGGGAGAATGTATCCCAAAAGAAAATGCCTGAGCAGCTATCTTGTGGTTTTCAACTTTTGTTGTCAAGACACTTTTCCCTTTTGGAGGAAATGATGTGATTCACCTCCCTCCCTCCTTCCTCTCCCACTCTCCCTTCACTGTTTTTGGCTTCCTGTGTGAATAAGTGTGTGTGTGTGTGTGTTTCTCGTTGTTCTCCTGCATACCTTCAACGTAACACTCTCACATCAGCGCCGGATAACATCATGACCGCTGTTTAGAGTCCGTGACCACACAACAGCACAGGCATGACTTCATACAGATCTCACTGTCCCATCAAACATGAGCCTGACTAAAGCTGAAAATAGCAAGTTGATTGAGGCCAGCTGACAGGTGAATGAAAATGAGCTTCTAATCAATCAAACAGACGTGTGACATAATATTTCCCCGGTGATAAACAATCAAAATAGCTGGAAAAGTCCCTCACAAACTCGTGGCCGGTGGTGAGGAGGCTGAGGGTGCAGAAGCCGCAGTCTGTCGTGGTGGACACACCCATTGGTCGTTCCTTGGTGTGTCCTCCTCCTCTTCCTCCACCACCGCCTTCCCTCTGCCCCACGCTCTGGTTAGAGTTACTCACAGGAGGAGCGGAAGCAAGGGGATGAAGAGTGAGAGTGTTGGTAATGAGGAGAGCAAACACCCTGGTGAGGGGGTGGCAGAGTGGAGAGGTGCCATGAAGCATGCGTGAAAGGATAAACTTGTGTGTGTGTCTGTGTGTGTGTGTGTGATGACACATTTCCCCTCTGTCTGCTCTCGACCTCAAAATGTCATCTTTACCGTGCACTAACACTGAACTCTATTTATTCTGTCCTGTGGGAGTTCACGGCCTCTGCTCTCCACAATTGACCACCTGACTGTAGGGTTACTAACCAGTGGCGTTCACACACCACCATTCAACCATCAAACGACAGCCTCTGTGAAGCTGTGCATGTCTCAAAAGCCTTTAAGTGGTTAGATATTTACTACGAAAACATCAGTGAGTCTGGTCTTTAATCTGTTGCAGAATCCCTGTCCCGTCAAAGATGCCTCTTTCCTGTCAAAGATTCTGTTCTGGTGGTTCACTGGGTAAGCTGGTTCTTCAAAACCCCCTCATTTTTAGGCTTCGTCTGACTCACTGCAGCAACACTGTGTACTTGTTTACAATAAACTGTGTGTTTTGTTGTTGATCATGTGTGTGAATCATGCCCGCGCTTCCTTTCGCAGGCTTGTTGTGAAAGGATATCGCACCCCGCTGGCAGCAGAGGACCTGTGGACCCTGAGGGAGGAAGACACGTCACGCAAGATCATCTCTGAGCTGCAACAGGACTGGACAGCTGAATGTGCCAAAATTCAAAAGTGAGAGCTGATAAATGAAATATGTTATTTAAAGGGGCACCCCAGCCATTTAGTATTGTACTTTCATAACTTTGGGAGACTCACAAAAGACATATTAAACACGAGTCTAATAGTAATGTCATCATGACAATGCTAACAAATGTTAAATACTTGCCACGTTCACAATCCTAATTAATTGTATTAGCATGCTAAGAAAGCACAGATTACAATGGGAATGTCATTAGTTTTGCAGGTATTTTGTCTTATTGGACAAATAGAATTTTGACCTGATGGTGGCGCTCAAAGAAAATTCATTGGATCAGTCAAGCTATTACAGTTTATCCTGTGGGAGGCGCGGCTGTGAATGCCAAATTCCATGGCAATCCATCCAACAGTTGTTGAGACATTTCACACAAAGCCATAAATGTCGACCTCATGGTGGCGCTAGAGTAAAAAGTCATTAGGCTTCGTCACCTGGGGACCATGAATGTTTGTATAAAATTTCATGGCACTCCATCCAACCAAAGTGGTGGACTGACTGACTGACAGGCCAACAATACCATCCCTAGAGCCATGTCGCCCAGCTAAAAAGAGGTCAAATTGAAGCAACAGAGGTTGAGATATTTTGCCTTTTAGTCCCCTGTATGGGTTCCAGAAACACTGAATCCTACATTTCCCACAATGAAACCAATGTCTGATGATCACACTTGTCTGTCAAACTAAGATAAGCCAAGATAACTCCGATGACATCACAATCCTAATGTCATCAGTGGAGTTATTTGTATTGTTCCATCTGGAGCCTCAGGAGATATAACTGACTTTTATACATAAAATCTCTGGTGCCCCTTTAATCGTTCATGTGACTGGCTGACAAATCTTCCATGTATATTAACTAGTAGTCGTAGCACGACGAAATGTGCAGCAGAAGACCAACCTTTACAGGGAAAAAACATTTGCAGGACATGCACATGTTGTCTTTCATGTTTTCTTTGGCTCATGTGGCTTTCTATTTTAGCACAGGTCTGTGATCCACCACACAGCTCTCACTATTGTCACAGCTTAACAGCTAAAGAATCAAGTCCATTTTATTGCAATGTGGCCAAACGTCGGCATGGTGCTGGTTGAGTTCATAACCCAAGGATAGCATGACAAGCCATGATTGAGGTAAATTGAAATTTGGGACATCTCATCACCAGAGGCATTCTGGGCCTAAAATCAGCCCACAGCAGTCTCTTGAGGACATACACTACCATAATGTCAAGAAAAAAGCCCTGTGTCATTTTTCAAAGCTTGTTAAGATGATCCAGTGCTTTGAAGAGTCTTTGTTAAATCCAAAAAATTACGGCAGCGAATAATGCTTTTTACTGCTGCTGGCCAGTTCTTGAGTCACTAAGTGATGGTACGAATAACAACAGTTTTTTTTCCCTTACAGTCTGACACAGCTGTCTTGTCTGTAACTGTCTTCTCTCCCCCTGGCAGGCAGGAGAAGGCCTTGGCGTCGGGTGTGGCGCTGGGGAGCAGACTGCCAGACCAGGCTCAGCTCCTGAGGAAGCTGCAGAAGGAGCAAAGCTCTGGCTTCTTCCTGCTCAGGACGCTGGCACGCAAGTTTGGTCCATACTTTCTGACCGGCACCCTGTGTATCATATTCCATGATGCCTTCATGTTCGCCATCCCCCAGGTGCTCAGGTGAGACTTACAGGGAAAGTGCACCAATACGTAAATCTGCTCTCACCATGAGTGCAATCTGGCAGTAAATAGCTGTGGTGTGATTTTCCAGTATTTGAGGTTATTAAGTGTATCTCAATCCAGTATGCTCAGCGGTATTTTAATCCACAAGTGTTCTTGGGTATAGTTTCTTATTCTGTGCGAAGACAGAAACGGGGCAGTTCTGTTTTGAAAAGTTCTCAATAAAACTGCTCATAAGACAGTTACTATCATAAGTAACGGTGTCATTATATTTGGAACGATATGTTGTTGTTGGGTTCTTCAAATATAACTTTTTCAGTACTGAGATTCCCACAAACCAAATGGCATTGAGGGCACTGTATTAAGAGAAGCTGCTGCCAGCATTTCCAAACCTCAGCTCAGACTGAAATTACCTGGATGGATTGCAATCCAGGGCAGAGTAAAAATAGTCTGTGTTGTGTTTTTTCGGGGTGAACTGTCCAATTCAGTTTGGAGATTCAAGTAAAAGAGGTTCTGTTTTCCTAGTGTAATTTAAAGAAACATGGGTTTAACGGCTGGTGGGAATACAAAAATACCACGGTCACAACTGTATAACCAACTCCTTGATTTTTACCTCAGATATCACGTTCATTGTCCATTTTCAATGATTTGTGACAGCGATAACCCAACAACAACAGGAGCTGGCAGCAGTGAAAATAGGTCATGGCTGACCCGCCACCCGCTGCACTGTCCCACTAGCCAGACTGGAATGTTGTTTTTGATGCTCAGCACAGGATCAGTAGAAGTGTTAATTACGGTCATGGAGTTGTGAGCAAGAAAAGTAGACGAGACCACAGCTCTCTGTGCTCCAGTAAGAAGGACAGGCGGAGAGGGAGAGTAGGCTCTAAATGGCAGAAATGTCATCGGACCACAATAAGGGAGCCGCTGGCCAAATGTGAGGGCAGCCCGGCCACAAGCTAAGCACTGTTGTGCAACCCTGTCGACCAGCAGCCACAGCAGCGCTCCAAGGCCACTGGTTTGAGGCACGCAATGTCAAAGTCAAATAATACCAGATTGAATGGAAAACACAATGAAAAAATCCTGTTGACAGGGTAAAAAACCTGCATGTGTCTGCTCTGATTTGTGTCATTCATTACCTTCCAGGGAAATACATAGAAATAAGGTTTTGATGCAGTATAGTCATGACCCTTAAGAGCACTGAATGGCCAAACAAAAACCTGAATGTGTGCTAACTGAACATCTGGATTAAGTATTAATCTTCTTCCTCCTCAGTCTTCTTCTAGGTTTCATGAGAGATGAAGATGCCCCGCTGTGGAAGGGCTACTTCTACGCCACCCTAATGTTCCTGCTGTCCTGTCTCCAGTCCCTCTTCAACCATCAGTACATGTACACTTGCTTCACAGTGGGAATGAGAGTGAAGACAGCTGTTATGGGCTTGGTTTACAGGAAGGTGGGTGAATCCATGGTCATGTAGCCGCTAACCTCTAGACACAACATAAGTTTAAATAGCAAAAACAAAAGCTTTCTCTCCGTACAGACAGGAAAATAGTGCACAGCGTACGGACAGTTTTTGCTTAAATGATCGTATGAAATCTTTTCAAGGGTGCACGTTTATATTAAACACATTACTTTGGAGGCTGAAATGTCTTTGTCTCTTTTGTTATGAATAAAGTCTTTGGTGATAAACAGTGCTGCCAGGAGGACTTGCACTGTGGGCGAGATTGTGAATCTGGTTTCAGCAGACACTCAGAAGCTCATGGACTTTGTGGTGTACTTCAACGCTGTCTGGCTGGCTCCCATTGAAATTGCTCTTTGTCTCTTCTTCCTCTGGCAGGTATGTCAAAATTTGGTGTTTTCACAATGCCGCTCATTCATGCACAACTGCATTTTAAGTGAAAAGCCCCTGACACCACTCTTTCTTTCATTTAGCATCTTGGCCCATCGGCTTTGGCAGGGATTGCCACTGTTATCCTCATTTTTCCACTCAACGGATTCATAGCAAAGAAAAGAAGCAAGCTACAGGTAAAATGCTGTTACAGGAATCCACCACACTTTCGCTCCAGTTGCCCTGACATCTGGCATGTTAGGTCAGGATGCCGCAGCTGGTTTAGATAGTGGTTGAAGAGCTGTGTGGGTGTTTGGCCTGGATGGTACATTCCCTTTTGTCCTTTTGATGTCAATGCCATATAATGTGTTTGAAAAACAATGAAAGGAAAGGGTGGGCAAAGGGAAGACATCATTTTTAATTTCTTTGGAAAAACAACAGACAGTTCTGAAAATTTGGATACCAATTTAATCGAACTTGGGTTTGAATACGATGACCGCATCCCTGGCCCTTTGTTGTTTCCTTTTCATAAAAATCACTAAAGTGTAACAAGCAATAAATTCTTACAGGTTCCATGATGTTCAGTAAAACTACTGTAGTTGTAACAAGAGCAGACAAACCCATGTTCACAAATGCATGCATTTGCTTTGGTCTGGTAATTGTCGCTGTGCCCCAGTTTCAGTTTAGGCGAGTTTGTTTTTTTTGTTTTTTTTTAAACCTCAAAACCCTCTTTGTCTGGTTAACAGGAGATTCAAATGAAGTCCATGGATGGCCGCATCAGACTGATGAATGAGATCTTGAATGGAATAAAGATCTTGAAGTTCTATGCCTGGGAGAAGGCCTTCCTGGAGCAGGTTTTGGGCCACAGAGAAAAGGAGCTTAAAGCCCTGAAGAAGTCTCAGATCCTTTATTCCATCTCCATTGCATCCTTCAACTCCTCGTCTTTTCTGGTAAGAGCTCTAAACCAAAAGTACAATTAATAAAAACTCCAAAGGTGGCATTAAGAATGAGGCTGCTGATGTTCCAGGGAAAAAAAAGAAAATTCCATGAAAGGACCAAAACCAACGATTGATTCTGCTGTACACAATACCTGATTATAGCTTCCTCTTTGCCATAGAGCTACTGTCCAGCAGGTATGATGTTTACCATGCTCACCATCTTAGTCTAGCATGTTAGCATGCTAACATTTGCCAATTAGCATGAAACAAAAGTATGGTTAAAAAATAAAATAAAATTTGACATGATGATGACTCTACGGTAGGTTAAAAATTTGGTTTGGTTATGGTTCGATGAAGTTTCAGAGTTCATGAGGGGAACATGATTATCCGTACCAACTTTCATGGCAATCCATTTTGAGACACTTCACTGAAAACCACAAATGCAAACCTAATGGTGGCACTAGAGGAAAAGTCAGGGGCACCATGAATGTTTGGAGCAAATTTCAGACAGACAGACAGACAGACGGGCATTGACATCCCCAGATCCATGCTGCTTGTGTGGCAAACAAAAAAAAACTGAAAATGAAATTATATACTTGTGACCGGCTTTTAAAGCTTCATGTCTTCAGTAGGAATGAATTAGCATAGGGCTGAAGGCCACAGACAGGGTGGGGAAGGCAGAGAGACTGAGAGACAGACTTATGCATTGCTGTTGGTTTTGGTCTTTTCATGGGACATATTGACAATTAGAGAAATAGAGAATAACACCGGGATCATGCTTTAAATTGTGTCTCTAAAGATCATCCATCACACGCACGTCTTTGCCTGTAAAGTTAGCATTACACAATCATTTTTTCCCCCCCCCCGAGATTGCCTTCGCTATGTTTGGAGTCTACGTGACGCTCGATGACAGGAACGTCCTGGATGCCCAGAAGGTTTTTGTCTCGATGGCACTGATCAACATCCTGAAGACACCACTTAGTCAGCTTCCATTTGCTATAAGCACGACTATGCAGGTAGGTGACATTTTAATTATGTAGTCATGATGGCTATGTGATGTTTTCTCCATCTATGGTGCCTGATGAGGTATATTTTCATGGGCCCATATGATGACTATAGGTCAGTTAGCTAACCACTGACTCTGTTTCAGGCTATGGTTTCACTGAGACGTCTGGGAAAGTACCTGTGCTCAGAAGAATTGAAAGTGGACAATGTCTCAAAGGCTCCGTCGAGTTCTGGTAAGAATCCCACCCATGTATAAACTATTACTTTGAATTAATAAACTACTATACTGCAAGTTATTCCCCATACTGCCTGAAAGGCTGTCATAATCAATATAAGCAGCCCACAAAATTGTGTTGTTTATATCTGTGGGGGACCACAGCCTTGTATGGATCATGTGTACTGTCACTTCCTGGGTCCCCGGCTGACTGGTAGACAGGGTAATTATAGGTTGCTCCCATTTAGTGGTTGAACATAAATCGCAGCATGAATTCAGACATATGATTCACAGAGAAATAAAAACAAAATGACGGCACTCCTCTGTAATCTGTCAACACTTCCTAAGACAGCTTGTGAAAAAGCAACAGCTCTGTAATTTGTATGATTAAGCAAATTCACTTGTAATTACGCCCAGGCTGCACTCTGACGAGAACTTCAAGAGGGAAATTTTGTTTTGAAAGTTTGTTTATCGTTCAGGTTGAAAGAGCATGCCCTGTCTTCAGTGTTCATTGCAGGTTTTGTTTATTTTGCTTCATCTCTTCTTTCTCGTTTAGATGGGGAAGACGTGGCGATAGAAAACGGCACTTTCAGCTGGTCTGCAGAGGGCCCTCCATGCCTTAAAAGGTAGGTGTTATGAAAAAAATTAAGAAAATTACTAAATCCATTGTAAAAAACAAAGTGAGACTTACAGGACAATTCCTTTCTTTGCTGACAGGATCAACATCCATGTGCCACGAGGTTCCCTTGTCGCTGTGGTCGGACATGTGGGCAGTGGAAAGTCCTCTTTGTTGTCTGCCATGCTTGGTGAAACAGAGAAAAGAAGCGGCCGTGTCGCTGTTAAGGTCCTCAGCTCATGTTTGTGCATGTTCTATTCATGGTTGTGGATTTCATTTAACAAATACTGACAGTCTGTCTACTGACATCTGTCCTCTCAGGGCTCTGTGGCGTATGTGCCCCAGCAGGCCTGGATCCAGAACGCCACAGTCCAAGACAACATCATATTTGGCCGTGAAAAACTGAAGACATGGTACCACCGAGTGCTGGAGGCCTGTGCACTGCTGCCCGACCTGGACATCCTACCTGCTGGAGATGCTACAGAAATTGGAGAGAAGGTATGGAACATGAAATTATATGGAGAATTTTCGTGTCTCCAACTCTTCTTAGTTTTATCTAAACTCCAGTAATTTTGTTTATGCAGGGACTGAACCTCTCAGGTGGGCAGAAGCAGAGGGTGAGCCTGGCCAGGGCTGTCTACAGAAAGGCTGATGTATACCTCCTGGATGATCCACTGTCTGCTGTTGATGCACATGTGGGTCAACACATCTTTGACAAAGTGATTGGACCAAAAGGGGTCCTTAGAGACAAGGTAACAAAACCTGCAAAGCGCAATTCACCCTGTTGAGTTTAGTTTTAAAGAGTCACAACATGGTTTTACAACACCTAAACCACTTACTGCACTATTGTTGTTATCATAACATGGAAACCACCACTTGGCTGACATTTTGATTTTCAAGAAAGCCCCAGTTTTCTGTTGGATTGCGCTTACATCCTATTTTTCTGACTTGTGTGGCTTGCTACATAGACCCGCATCCTGGTGACCCATGGGATGAGCTTCCTGCCACAGGCTGACCATATCCTCGTGCTGGTAGATGGAGAAATCACAGAGAGCGGCTCCTACCAGGAGCTCCTCAGCCGCCATGGCGCCTTTGCTGACTTCATCCACACCTTCGCCAGCACAGAACGAAAAGAGAGCGCCATTCACAGAGGTCAGGAGACATTTCAGCAACAGATAAAAATAAATAAAGACAATGTTCTGTTGTGTGTGCACTAAGGATGACTAATATGTTATAAACATAAGCCAAAAATAATAGTCACAATTTAAAAGTGAAAAACTGTCCTTTTCTTGTAGCTGGTTCCAGGAGGTCTAATGCTCGTCTCAGCATGGTCGACTTCATGCCGTTCTCCAGAGACCTGTCACAGGAGCAGCTCATTGGGTGCGTGTGAAATTGTAAAACTGTCAAAAACATGTTTGGCATCCCAAGCATTTTGTTTTACGAAATTGACCTCTGGCCTCTCCATATCCTCCAGGGGTGACACTACTAATACTAACCTGCAGAATATGGAGCCTGTGTCTGAAACAGACGAGGAACAAGTACCAGAGGACTTGGGCAAACTCACTGTGGTTGATAAGGCGCGCACTGGAAGGGTAAGTCTGAAAACGGCTTTTGACTTCACCTCTAATTGTGTGAAATTGTGCACTAATTTTTTAAAGCTGCACTAATCAATATTTTTACATTAACATTGGATCACGTGACTACATGTCTGTGGAAGGGGGCTCGCTTGTAGTGATGAAGCCACAAAGAATTATCAGTACAGGTCTCCTGAGCTCTACAGAGCTTTTTAGCATCTTTCAGCTCCTTGTTTTGGTTCTGCGGCCCACGACTTTACTTCACCCTCACCATTCTCATAGCATAATTTTTGGCTTAAGCAATCACCTGTTGTCAATGGGGGGGGGGGGGGGGGGGATTAAAACCCACTGTACACTACCAGTGAACCTAGTGGGGTATTTAGCAACTAAAGAGCAAAATATGTCCTTCTGGAGATAATGGAGACCAAAAACAGTGCCTCAATATTGGACTTACACTCACTATGTGGCCAAAGACACAACCCCAAATGAATAATAATGTTTCCCCATATCTGCTTGTTACACATCTATTTGCTAACTAGTTTGTCATATCAACTTTAGAGGCACTAGTGTTTTGTTGCTTGTTTCTGCTGCCCCCTAGTGGCTATGAACAACAGTTATTGCAGGTTTAATGAACATAAAACAAGAAACTGCTGTCAGAATGACAAATTAAGTTATCTAATTCCTTAAGATTGAGAGGAGCGTTTGTGTTTTTCTACAACAGGTGAGGTTGGACATGTACCAGAAGTACTTCAAGACAATCGGTTTGGCCATCATCATTCCCATCGTCTTCCTGTACGCCTTTCAGCAGGGCGCCTCATTGGCCTACAACTACTGGCTCAGTATGTGGGCTGACGATCCTGTTGTTAACGGCACCCAGATGGACACAGACCTGAAACTGTCCGTGTTTGGCGCGCTGGGCTTTGTACAAGGTCAGTTAGCATCATAGTATTAAAAAAAAAAGCCTTGGTAAGATAAAATACACGGGATGTTGTTAGCTCTATTTGGCTGAAATGTTGATGTTGATTGATATTTCATGTACAAGATGGGAAAATTGTTCTATGACAGGAAAAAAAATGTTGATTCACCTCTTTCCCCTCTCTTCAGGTGTTGCCATCTTTGGCACGACTGTCGCCATCTCCATCTGTGGCATCATCGCCTCTCGCCACTTGCACATGGACCTGCTGATCAACGTGCTGCGCTCTCCCATGTCTTTCTTTGAGTGCACGCCCAGCGGCAACCTACTCAACCGCTTTGCCAAAGAGATCGATGCCATCGACTGCATGGTCCCCGATGGATTGAAGATGATGCTGAGCTACGTCTTTAAGCTCATGGAGGTCTGCATCATCGTGCTGATGGCGACACCTTTTGCAGCTGCGATAATCCTGCCTCTCGCTTTCCTTTACGCCTTTGTTCAGGTACATTTTCCCACAATACTTAAACTCACCACTGAGCAAGAGCTCGGTTCCATTACAGTGTTATTGGAAAGCTCTGGGCTCCAAAACCAACCCTGCTGATTTTGCCTTTCGCTGGTGTTTTGTTCCCCACCTGCTGACATAGATGTTAGACACTTTCACTATGAATTATGGGAAAGCCCTCAGTGCTCCCTGTTGGTTTCACTCATTAAAGCCGGTGTTTTACTTTTCCACTGTGGGCTACAGAGCTTCTACGTCGCCACATCCTGTCAGCTGCGGAGGCTGGAAGCAGTGAGCCGCTCGCCCATCTACACCCATTTCAACGAGACAGTGCAGGGCGCCAGTGTCATCCGGGCCTTTGGCGAGCAGCCCAGGTTTATTCTGCAGGCCAATGAGAGGGTCGACTTCAATCAAACCTCGTACTTCCCCCGATTTGTGGCCACCCGGTGAGCTGACGTGTCATGATTATGATGGGCTTTAATTGCAGTCATTCATTCATTTGCTCAGTTACAGTTCAGGTTGGATGATGATGATTCATAGCACCAAGAGTCACCATGATTGCTTCATGTTGAACAAAATAACTTCTGGCTTTAGTGATGAGTGCACATTTTTGGAACTCGCCTGCCCACAGCTAAATCAGTGTTACATCCACAGATGGCTGGCAGTCAATCTGGAGTTTATTGGTAACGGTGTGGTCTTAGCTGCTGCCATTCTCTCTGTGATGGGAAAAAACACCCTAAGCCCAGGCATCGTTGGTTTGGCTGTGTCGCACTCCCTTCAGGTAAGAGGCTCCATCCACAGAAGCGCTCACCAAAGGCTCACAGAGTAGCACCGGAGGTGTCCCAGTGCCCGACTTATTAACAAGAAAGACAGCAAATTTCATACACCACACAGACTCATTCCAGTCGCATGCTGTATGTGGCAATTAGAGGTTTAACTGGAAAATATGAACTATAAATGCATGGCTTTGCTCAGTCAGCAGATGCGTTTTCAGTGTAGCAAAGGAAATGATTGGAAGTGAACCTCAGTGCTCTGGATTTTGCAGGTGACTGGAATCCTGAGTTGGATTGTGAGATCCTGGACCGATGTGGAGAACAATATTGTTTCTGTGGAGAGAGTCAATGAGTATGCTGACACAACTAAAGAGGTCAGTCATCCCAGCACAAACACACATATGCAATACATGATGAGTCAACATAGTGTACTGCATCACTAACAAATCACTGCTCACGACACTAAACCCAACACCAAACAACAGGAGGGGGTTTTTTTGTTCACCACTCGCCCTTTTTGTTGTTGTCTCCTTCAGGCCAGCTGGACTATAGAGGGCAGCTCCTTGCCCCTGGACTGGCCCCAGAGAGGTACTTTAGAGTTCCAGGACTACGGGCTGCAGTACCGTAAAGGCCTTGAGTTGGCTCTGAAGGGCATTACCTTGAATATTCATGAAAGAGAGAGGGTGAGCCATCCTGCATGATAAAAAAAACAGTTTAAAATCTTTGCCAGTCTTAATCCTGGATCACTTAAATAGCTTGATTTGTAGAGTCATGTCATACATAAATTCTGACTACAAACCTGTTTTTCAGGTTGGAATTGTGGGTAGGACAGGAGCGGGGAAGTCCTCACTTGCCCTGGGAATCTTCAGGATCTTAGAGGCGGCTAAGGGAAAGATCTTCATAGATGGAGTCGACATTGCAGACATCGGACTCCATGACCTCAGATCGCGCATTACGATCATTCCTCAGGTACAACAGTTGTAATAACAGAAAGGGAGGCCTGGCTTTCGTCACATAAACTATTTGCAGTGACTCCAACCTGTATCCAATGTAAAATCTGCTGTGCTCTCTCCCAGGACCCTGTGCTGTTCTTAGGCTCCCTCCGGATGAACCTCGACCCCTTTGACACCTACACCGATGAGGAAGTGTGGCGTTCACTGGAGCTCGCTCACCTCAAAAACTTTGTCTCTAATCTGCCTGACAAACTCAACCATGAATGCTCAGAGGGAGGAGAAAACCTCAGGTACACGAGGACACCGTTATGACACTTTGTGGTGCAAACAAATCACTCATCGTTGTTCATCCTAGTCAGCCAATGATATATTATTGCATTGATATCCACACAAAGCTGCAGGATACATACAGGATAGAATCTAACATGTGGTTCTATCGCTCTCCATCTCTTTGTCTGTGCAGTCTGGGTCAGCGCCAACTAGTGTGCCTGGCCAGGGCCTTACTGAGAAAAACCAAGATCCTGGTTTTGGACGAGGCAACAGCTGCCGTGGACCTGGAGACAGACACACTCATCCAGTCAACAATCCGCACACAGTTTGAAGACTGCACTGTCCTGACTATTGCTCACCGCCTTAACACCATCATGGACTACACCAGGTATATTAAAAATACACAAAGTGGTCAGTATTTAGTGGACTGACAGAAAACTAATGATAATTGCGATTATCAATTTTTCGTTTTAAGTCAAGTAAAATACCAAATGTGTGATTGTCACAACTTCTCAAATATCTTTGAACCTTCTTACAGTTTTTACTTCAATGGAAAGGTATAGCTTCAGACTCTGGGAACCTGCAATAAGCATTTGTCACTATTTTTGACATTTTACAGACAAAACAATTCTTTTCTAAAGCAATTAATTCATACTTCCAGTCCACTAAATACATTTGATCCAATGCTGATCACATGCCCAGTTACAGGCCTGGACACCATAAAACCCACACGTTTACTGCACATGAATGTTAGATCAGGTGTAATAGAAAGTGCTGGATCTAAAATCCATCTCCCTGCTTCTCTGTCGCTTCACAGAGTGATTGTCATGGACAAAGGCCACATTTCTGAGATGGACTCTCCAGCCAACCTCATCGCACAGCGGGGACAGTTCTACCGAATGTGCCGGGAAGCTGGGCTGATCTAGTTCTTCATTGGGCTTCATACCATGGAGCTCCATGTCCTGGTGTACAGATGTGGCGCCTTACTTGTGTGGCTCTCCAACACACATTAAATCGGGCCATTCCAAGCTTTGTGGCAGCTCAAAACTCTTCTCCCCATGAGGGCATTGTCAGTGAATCTCGAGAGCAGCTGCTGCAATCTCATAAGTCATGAAAAGAAGTTGTTAACCTCGCATGATGAACACCAAAAAGAAAGCTACAGTGGATTGTTGAGTCTTCAAGCTTTTAATGTTGTATATAGAGTGGTGGAGTCAGTTTATTCCATGAAAGGATTAAGCCAAGAGCTGGAATGAAAGAGTACCACAAATCTTAAGGATTTTCATTCTCTTTTTGAATGAGAGTTATATTATTTTTGTAGTTTTTATAAGCACATGACATAATTTTTGATGTTGTCTCAGGCTTAAACGTTGATGTTTACTCACACTTTTTTTTAGCCTTGTATACAAAAAAAGAGGCAGTTTTGTAACTGTAAATTGATATAAATCTATTTTTTTTCTTCTTGTCCCAGAAACTGGGACAGGAAATACTCTGACACACTAACCTTCAAAAGGTTCACCCTGGCAAAGTCAGGGGAAGTGAGGTTTTCATAGCCTTCACAATCTGAGCTGGAAGTAGCCAATTTGAAGTTTTTTATATGTCAGGGGAAAAAGAGGAAAACATTGAAGTGAGCCAAGACATTAACAATCTTCCAACTATGTTGTGGCTGTTGTTTATTTCTGTCAAAATAAACACATAAAAAAGTCAATAGAGACCTTGCTGGTCAGATTCAACCTGACGGCGGTAGTGAAAACCACCATGAATGAAGAGAATGCCTCAAAACAATGGTGATAAATCTCTGTGTGATTGTCTCTCTGTCGTACACATATGCAGAGAAGAGGGGAAAAAATCAGTGTTTTTCTTGTGGCGCTGACATGACCGACTGTAAATAGTCCACTCTGACCTTTATCCTCAATTCAGTGAAAGAACCCAATGAACCTTTCAAAGAGAAGAGGCATTTACTGTTTTTGTCTTACTGGTTTAGACAATATATTCTAAGAGAACCCCTATAGTTTATTTATGTCATATGACAAAATGTACTAAGTGTCCTTAAAATTCTGAGGATTGTATTATATTTATACTTTTTATAACAAGCTTGTTTATTTTTCACTGACCATTTACTGTTAATGTACTGTCTTGATCCATACATCATGCTGGATAATAAAATTTATTTAAATCTATAGTATGGTTATTCTTTTAATTTAACTTTTAATTCATGCCTTTGGAAATGAGTGTGGAGACACAATAAATAAACAATCATGTTTTTGGTCAACATTTTAAAAACACATAATAGAGATTTATCAGAAAGATGCGCTCCAGAAGGACATTTCAAGTTAATTTTAATTTATACAGCCCAGTTTCACAAATCACAATTTGCCCCAAGGGGTTTTTGTTCAAATGACAGCTGACAACAGATAATTGAGCTGTATGTATTAACATCAGATATCATGTCGATGTCAAGTCTCAAGTCATTTGCAACAAGCCCAAGTCAAGTGTCAAGTTTGGCAGAGAATATGTCTCAAGTCTTCATGAACAAATTTCAAGTCAAGACGCATGCCTTTCATTTCTCTGAAAGCTGGCCATTCAAATGACACAGGATATTTCTTCACCATGCGTTTTTGCCTAATAAGTAAGAGGCAATTTAAATAGAAGTACTAATGGCTATGTTTTTAATGCATGCGACCTGGAGTGTGTTATATTGTGATATATACAATAAAAAACAGTGTTAACGTTCATTTTAAGGGATGTAAAATCTTTAAATAATAATGCATAATACACTGATCTAGTAGGTCTATGAACTGCAGTATTAGCACGGTGGAAGATGCATGGTGCAAGGTCTGTACAAAGACAGTGGAAACTGTGAATTTAACAGTGGATTTGCTGATTTGCTGTTTGGGGGTCTCGCACCAGTTATTTGTAGTTACACAACTCGGTCACTAGATGGCGGAAGTATACGCTATGAACAGTGGCAGACTCGTTTGTTTACACTTGTTGCAATGGCGACCATCACTGAACTCAAGTGTGGTAAGCGTTCACTATCATTCGTGATTTTTGTCTCCGTCTAGTTGCATTAATAAACGACGGATCACTTAACCCAACACGCTAGTCAAACTGCTAGTGGCACTGGTTAGCTAAGTTAACGTAAGCTTCATCACAACAACATGGCGCCTTCGGCTGTGTGTCCGTTCAAAAACCCGACATTTTTTATAGCTGTGTGACCCTGTTGTCAGGGAGTTGACACCCGAAAGAAACCCTAAAATATACATTTCTATTCGGCATATACAAATACACCCTAGATACCACACTAGGTACGTTTTCCTGGATTTTAAACAACTAATAGCAATATACCATCTAAACCATACCAAAAACGGTAAAGAGCATTTACCGAGGACAGTTTAATTAATCACATGTAGTCCGATGTGAAGAGTGGTTCCAAGTGATTCTAATATGATATTGGGTCATGTTTGAAGAGGTATATATCTTTGTGAATACGTAAGGAACCATTAAATTCGCAAATTAGTGAGTGGAGTACCGCAAATATTTGGAAAGAACGTAAACGCTAAGTTAGCTTGAGTTGCCTACGACAACACAAGCTCTTTGTGATTGAGTCGGAGGGTCCGCCAACGAACCTAATACCTGACTTCTTTTTAATTCAATAAAAAAAACAAACTGAATATTTTAGCAGTGAGAGAAACCCTGGAGTCCCGTGGTGTGCTGAGCCAGCTGAAGGCTCGTATCCGGGCAGAGGTGTTCAGCGCCCTGGATGACCAGCGTGAACCTCGTCCGCCGCTGTCCCACGAAAACCTGCTCATCAACGAGCTCATCCGGGAGTACCTGGAGTTCAACAAGTACAGACACACCGCGTCAGTGCTGACAGCAGGTGGGTGAGGAGATGCAAGCACAACCAACGTTAGTGTTTGACATTTTTGCTTTAAAAAAAAATGAATGGAATGATTAATTATTATCAAATGATTAATTAAATAGTTTTCCAGTTTTCATTTGGTCAATTAATCAATTGTGGGAGCTCTATTCTTGATGCACTAATGCACCACATTTACTGTATCTAGTGAATGATTTTGACTAGGGTTGCATTGATATGGGGTTTTTTTTCCCAGCTGATACTAATGTGATAATTTCACATTTTTGTATTTAAAAAAAGAATTTTATCATTGGCTGATTGGCCAATAATAGAAATGTTACCATTATCAGGCCAATAATTTATTGGTCAAAGAACAGTTGTGGTGATTGGCTGCGAGAAAAAACACAAAAAGAGTTATTTTTTCTAGATCTGGATACAAAAAGTAATTGAATGCAGTAATCGTTCGACTGCAGAAGTTCAATACTACTTGGTACTGTCTTTTTTTCAGTCGATATCTTAAAAGTATTCATTACAGATACCCAACCCTACATATTACGTGTTTTGGTTGTTATGCCCTTCCAAAGCTTATGGAATTGATCACTTAATGGACAGTGCTCATGCGAAAGCAGCAGTATTATTCCAGCTGCAGTTTTTGAAACGTAACCAATTACTACTGTAGAGCAAAATGTACCACTTCTAAACTCGGCTCTGTTTGTTTTCACAGAGTCAGGCCAACCTGAAGTTCCCTTGGACAGACAGTTCTTGGCACATGAGCTGAAAGTCTCAGAGGATACAAGTTCCAAGTCTGTGTAAGTGCAGCTATCCACACAGTGTTCAGAACTGTACGGAGCTCTCTGTGGGTATGATCAGTTAAGGTACAATCCTTTCAAATGCTCTGTGAATCATCACCGTTGTCATAGTTGCATCTTGAAATGCCCACAGATTTTTATTTTTAGCTTGTCCCCACCACTGCTGTGGAAAAACACAACTATTAGTTTGTGTTGTGACATTCTGCATTCTTTCTCTTGGGTGTGGCTCAGAAGATGCATCAGGGATCGTAGTCTGGTTGTGTCACTTTCAATATCTGCTTCCTTTCCGATCACTTCTGTAATCCCAAATCCCAAAATTAATCCCAAGTTTTGACTTTCCAGACCTCTTCTCTATGGCTTGGTGTCCCACTTTGTGAACAGCGGTGATAATGGTGGGAAGGTGTTTCTGCGGGGAGCCTCTCTGCCAGCTGGCACCGCTGCCAACAACACAGTACCTGGACCCGATGCCTAAAAGTTGAAGCAACTGGAACAGCACGGACTGAAAAGACACTTTTACACTCCAATAGATGACATCAAATGTTGCAGCATCTTGCTGTTTTTTATTGATATAATCTTCTTCTTCCTTTGTATTGATTTTTACTGTTAAATTGCCAATGATTTCAAGTGACCCTTTTTTTTTAGGTTTTAATATCTGGCTTTAGGTTAAGCATCAGCCATGGTCGCTCTGCAATAATCCCTATTGCTTGTTCTCTCAATAATTCAGGTTTTGTACTTAGGCTTTTAGTTTCTCAAACATAAATGCTTTTTTAATTATTATTTATACACTACTTTGAATCTAAATCATTTGTTGAAGTGCTATTTTAGTGGCTACCACATGGTGGCAGCCTCACCAAAGATATTGGCTGAAGAATGGCGCTGCCAGAGGACTGAATAGTGACCCTGTGTTGTAACCTGTTGCAGCCTCATAGACACTATCTGTTCATCTCTAACATGTGGTATTGTGCATACAAACAGGGCACTATAATTGCATTTGTAATGTGGCTAAAATGATCTTATGTTAGTTCAACAACAGATTGAAAATTGGGTAAACTTCAAAGTGTTTTCAAGTACATTATGTACTTTTGGCAGTTTTCAACACATTACTCCTCAAATATTGCTTAATAACCTGAACCTTTTCTAAATTTACATTCAGTTGATTTCCTGTGATTGTCTTCACATTTCAGCTCTCATTGTGTTGGTCCTTTCAAACCCACCCATGTTGCCCCTGCACCCTCTGTTTTTACTAGTAATACCACACGATTATGGAGATGTTTTATCTTGGCCTCACTTAGCTGATAATCCACATGTTTATGCTAAGTTGAATCGGACATCTCCTGATTTATTTATGTAGCTACTCTCCTGCTTGTTCACCTCTTTTGCTGTGTTTGCTGTGCAGCTTAGGAACTGGGGCCTAATGACCTCCATATTAACTGTGATAGCAACATTAAAATTATACTAACAGTGCGGGAAAGAAAAGGTGGTCCTTCTGTGATATCATATAAAAGAAGCACCTTCAGGACACACAAACATTTACTGCAACATACTACATGCATCTCACATTCTCTATCACCATTTAAGGGAACTTGACATGAGTTGCACACCTTCTACCTTCTATAACACAATCCATGTCTACATCGTTTTTAGGTTTATTTATCCTGTCTTCTATTAACCACATCAGCATCTCTCATTCTTCATAAAGGCTTGCATAGATGAGGTCATAGCTCTCAAACTAATTCACTGAGAGAATGAAGCCATAATACACACAGTGCCTCTGATGGAGCGAGTAGCTTTAAAGATGAAATGTGACCATTTACCATCAGCACAGTTTGTGCAACAAGATGTAATGTACACTTAACTCTACAGAGTGTTCTAATTTATCGCTTCTCAGTCCCATTAGAAAGGATACTCTGTTGTTTAATGCATGTGTCTGTGTTGAAAATAGAGTCACAGCAAACCTCATCTGAGATATTTGGAGTCTCATTTTCCTTGGAGCAAACCTCTTTTTTTTTTGCCCTTAAAGGTGTTGGCCCTGAGGTGCTCAGTTTATTAGCACCAGATATTAGCGTTCTCTTGAAAATGGCTATATAAGCGGAGGAAGTTAAACAATCGCACATGATTGTAGAGTTTGCCCTATAATAGGTAGCATTTATCCTCTACATAAATTAGTTGTGTGTAAAAGAGACAGCTGTATAAATACTATTGAATGTTTGACTGCAGCGGAGTGAACTGATGTTTTCCCCTGGGCTCAAATTAGAATGCAATTGCATTCCACGAGGGTCAAACGTATTCATAAACATATTTTCTCTTCATTAGATGGCCATCTATGGACATGAAGGTGAAGAAAAACATTAAACGTAATGTATGAAAGAGATTTCTGCATTACAGTTCATGTTTTTATTTATTCCACCACACTGTCAACTGTTAAGCTGGAAGTCGTGAACTGCTTAAACGTGAGTCGATTTATTCAGTGTGATTCCATCTAAGTAATCACTCCCACTGTCTCATAGGTTTATCTCTTCATAGGTTTGTTCATTGTTCTGAGGAATCATCTAGAGATAATTGTGTCTCCGACAACTGGGGGAGGGTGAATGTTTTGACCGAAGCTCAGGACAAAGTCATCTTGTCAGCTCAGTGCCCCCATACTTTCACTTAAAGTTTTCCCGGTTCCTCTCCTCCCTTCTCCTGGCAGGTATCACCATACTTCACATTAAAAGAGAAATACAGAAGTGACCTTTTCTCTGACAGCAGTCTTAGAGAAGTGATCCTTTAATATAACTGCAGTGATAGGCATCAAGAGCAAGGCGGTGACAGAAAATTCATCTGAACTGTACAATGTGTAGCCTTCCTCTTGGACTGACAGCATGTTCCCCTGTTGCCTCGGTGCGGCGTACATCGATTAGCCGTAAACCATTTGTCTGTCACAGCTAACTGTAGGTAAAGAAACATCTTTGTTTGTTTAAACAATGATGTTGCTGCTGGACCATATTTAGTCACTGGGGCTCGGGGTGCTCGCCTGTGCTAGACTTTGAAAGTAGCACAGAAAGCTGCAGAGATTCCATACAGACCCCACTGTCCTTATATGGCACACACTGAAACCTCTCTGTTCAGTGTATCTGCTACTTGTTCTCCCTCTCTCCTCCTCCTCCTCCTCCTCCTTGTCCCGTTCTTCATCCCTCCTTCTGCCTCGCCTCTCACCCTGTCTCCCTGAGTTTTTCAATCCGAGCTTTTCCGTCGTTAAAGCCACCCCGCCTGCTTGATGTTAGCCAGAGAGAGCCCCAAGGTCCTCCATGTTGGTCTTTGGTCTGTCATTAGGTTTCTCACTCACACACACACACACACACACACACACACACACACACACACACACACACACACACACACACACACACACA
>JBBPCS010000283.1:10879056-10916320 GCA_037974645.1 Hollardia meadi
AAAAGCATTTTCCCCATAGACCACCATTATAAAAGAGATGTCTGTAAAACTGTTGACAGGACACCTCAAACTGCAAATAAGGTCAGTTATGACACTTCCTATTATGCATTTTGATCCATATTTGTAAAAATTTCCTCAAGCTGAGAAAAGCAATCTAACGTCACTAAAATGTAAAGTCTATGGACCAAGCGGGAAGTCGCAGGCAGGGCCAGCAGGAGAAATACCACCGAATATATTCAGTGGGTCGCATAACCAGGAAGCAAACACAGAAGCTAGAAATCCTTTTTGACATATGCGCCAAGCGAGCACTTCTCATTGGATTGAATAGGCGCCATCTTTGCATCCGGTCACTAGTTCTTCTTATATACATCTATAGTACTCCCCCACTGGTGGTTTGTATTGAAGGATACAGTTACAAAATAGCCTTACATGGACTCCCAGGAGTATTTTTGCCGACGGTATAATGACTCATTGCTCAGCACAATCAGAATAAATTTTCATGGTTAAAAGACAAAGTATTTGTGGGAGTTACATGTTTCTTTAAAGACACGAGGGAGCCCTTTGCAAATCACACAGCCTCCTCTAAGACTTGAACTGAATCCCAGCTGGTGTCTTAAGTTTGAAACTAGATTGATCTTCATTACTGGAGAAAGGCTTGTGGTTTCACATGTGGAATGTACAGTAGTGTACTGAGCTATTGTACATGACTGCAAATAGTGCCTTTAATACATATTTGTACTTTGGTTATTGCAGATTCCTTTGGTTTACCACATCATTTTTATGCCTTTATAAGTGGTCCGGGCACTGAGATTCTGTACTGTATATTTGTGAATGAATTGTATGAATGAAAATAAATTGTGTCTGACACTATAAATTTTCTTTGTTTCTACAGATCGTGAGGACCAGTCCATTCTTTGCACGTAAGTAAAAATCTGTCACCTCCAAACTTAACCTTTGTCATCTTTCCTTAAACTTTTTCCTAGGTGACACATTAATGCTAGACCGAAAGCTGTGTGTATGTATATGCGTGTGTACATGTGGAGGAACAGTTACATAATGCTTGTGTAAACACAGAATGAAAAAAATGAGATACCTCTCTGGTCTTTCAGCACTCAGCCTCGAGGCGCAAGGAATTATTCAAAACAAAACAACATTTTTTAAAAGATGTTGTTTGCTGGATCCAGCTTGCTTTGGTTAGATTAGCTAGATTATGTTGCAGCGAATTTTCTTGTATTCAATTGGAGCCTAACTGGATTCGTGCTAATGCGTTCACAGCACTCCCAGAGGGCTATGACCTCGCTCTCCTCTCAGACCCTTGGTCAGGAAGTATGCCCTGCATCCTGATGGGAGAACTAGATTAGCTCTCCAAATGTTTGGGCTCCATTTTGTTTGTTTATTTTTTCAAACTAATTATTGTGAATTTTGACTGGGGCATCGGACATTTAGGGACAAACAACCTCCTTTTGTCTGGCAGCAACAGCCTGATCTTTGGACTGGCCTGAACTTGACTTTAATTCATAAAAACGCAGTTAATGAATCTATTAATTTATTTTTCCTTTCCTGTTTTAGTGACATACTGCACTTTGTAAACTGTTTGTATGCCCAGGTCAATTCAAATTGTCTGTATTGCCTACGTTTTATGCCACTTAGTTTGCTCTCACAAACTAATTTTCCACTCTCACATACTTTATATCCCACTGGCTTGTGTTCTATGTTTGTCTCCACTTCCTCTAAAAATGTTCTGCATGCGCACGTCATCAGATGGATAACTTTGGAGAGGAGGACTTTTATGCACTAAATCACGAGTCGACTCAAAGTAGAGATCGACCAAATATGAACAGCAAAAATTAAACAGCACATACCTTAGTGGACCTTGAGTAAACATACAGTGAAATTTGTTCTTCAGCCAATTAAATTGACTGATTAGTATCAAGGAGCTGGTACAGCTGAACACACAGATTGCAATATTTCCTTTATTAGTTATGTGTTAACAGTAGCACCTTTACTGCTCAGCATCCAGTGGTCCCAGTATAGGACAGGAAAGGAAGGGCTCTTCATTCCCCCTTAAGGCTCTTTTTACTCTATATTTACAGCGCTGACGCCAGGATGCCGCAAATTCTTTAATCACATCGGACCACTTCCTCAACTATCAATCTTCTTTATCAGAGGCAAACTTTGGAAAGGTTTGCTTGTATTTATCTCTTTCCGTGTGCAGGAAGGTAATGGTTTACAGTGCATTATTTAACTAACTATTTAAAGTGCTCAACTGGAAGTGATTTGATACAACAGAGCCTTTCTGTGGCTCATAAGTCAGGTCCACACAGTCACACAGTCACATTTCAGTTAGAGCGACAGCTGGTCTCAGCCTGGAGCCATATATGGGAGAAATGTTCCTGCTGAGATACATTGAATGTCATGTATGACGTTCTCCTCCTGCATGTGTTTGTTTTTACAGCGATCCATCAGGCTTTGCATCTCTATAGCGTAAAGTTTAGTGGACGTTTACAAGTATTTGTTAATATGTTGTCAAAGGAGACTTGTTTTGCCGTATTTTTAGGGATTTCCTGTTTTAACTTCACTTGGAAGGTTTACATGGTTCTGTATATACAGAAACAATTCAACACACAGAGACGATGAGAAATGTATAACAACACATAACAGAATAACAACACCACCAGCTGAAAACAACATCTTTTATGCTGACTGGTTTTATTTCCAATATCCTGGGCCGTTATCAAACATGTTGGTACTGATGCTTCAAATTATAAGATGATGATCTGACCTAAGTCTCTCATTAAACCTAACTTTCTTCATTTTTTGAGTAAATTAAAATTATGTTAAGCAATGTTCTATTTGCAAACCAGAAATTGCAGAAAACAAGACGTGTCGTAGAAGGGGATCACAGATTGGCCCCACATGCACCAAAAACCGAATATTAACTACCAAAAGCTACTTCTAAAGCTACTTCCTCCTACAGACTAAATGATCTGATAAGATTTATGAGACGCTTGTTGCATAAATTCAATTTATTTCTTGAAACTATTTTAACTCCTCTATGGAGTTTCATGACACACATTTAATAATACTGCCCCACCCCCTTGTATTATGTGTAGACAGGTATGTTGGCATAAAAAGATTCTTTGAATGATATGGTTTGACAGACACAGAGAGACCAGGATAGTGTTCCTAGAATTTACGTTGTATCATAAAGAAGTATTGAAAGTTATGAAGGAATCCCCATAATTTTCTTGTACTTAACACGTGACACCTCTCTCTAATACAGTGTCAACAAAAATGTAATGTAGTGTACATTGCAGCTAGCTGTTCTCCTGGATTAGCTTTTACTGAGGTTTCTATATTTTAGGACACTGAGTGTATTCTGGTGATTTTTACAGTGATTATGTTCCTCAAACTTCTCCACACAGTAGCAATAATTTGCCATGGGAAATAGCTGGGAGCCATCTCAATCCATTCTTGAGATGTTGACATTTCATCTCAGCAGGGTCACCAGTTTCCTTGGTCCAATATTAATTTTGTGTGCGTGCGTGCGTGTGTGTGCGTGTCTGTGTGTGTAAGACTGGATTGATGGAATCTTAGTCGCCATAAAGTGGAATGATGTTGCTGAAGAGTGCAGATTGGCAGCCTTTTCTGACCCTGTTGAGGACTTGAACGCATCACATGTATTAATGGAGGAATCTCTCTCTCCGTACTGTAGAGATTTCCTCATCAGACCCATCACAGGTTGCACACAGAAGAGTTGTAGACAGTTGAACCAAAGTATGATTTTTGGGAGTTTTTTAAAGCTCAAAATTCACAAATTCATAATACAGCATAATGACACACTTGAATATTAGCAATATTGTACCTCAGATTTAATCCATTCTATTTTTTCCAATTATCTCAAGATCATTATTGTACTGATGGTAAGCAGGAGTTGCAGAAAAAGACAGTCTGATTGACTATGTGGGGGGACAGCTGCCTACAGTAGGAGTCTGGATGTCGTATGTCATTAACAAACCTGAGCAGGACGGAGTAATTAGATTCCTCTCAGAGCTGCCAAACCTTAACACAGGGAAGGAGCATCCCATGCCTTTTATGGACCCATGTCTGCGGATGTGTCTGGGTGTCAGGCTGCTGGCTGGGGGCTCTGGTATCATTCAGCTCTGTCCAAGATCATTTTCTGGAATGAATGTCGTCCTGCTTCTGTTTGAAAAAGTTTGAGTTATATGTTTCTTTTAACAGATACTACATCCTTTACTTTGAGGTTTTTTAGACTAGTTTGAGAGTATCTATCATATAACTCTTAATAATTCTGTAAATGTTTAAGAGGTTTCTTGTAGCTATATACACATTGAATTTGTTGAAATATCTGGCCAGTAGTTCTGTGCTGCTTCAGGCAGCCATTTATTTCAAGGAATAAATCAACATTTTGTGAGATACACTTATCACTTATTTGCAGAGAGTTAGATGAGAAGAGTGATACCTCGCTCATGTCTGTATTGAAAATGTAAAGCTTCAGTCAGCGTCCTCTTAGCTTAGCATAAAGACTGGAAATGGGGAAACACCTAGCCTAGCTCTAACCTAATGATTAAGGTGCATACCACCTTTGTTTCATGTCACACACCCCTGTCTCTGCCCATGTTTCCTGTCTCTCTCCACACTTTCTACTATCAATTAAAGGAGAAATGCTAAGAAAAATCTTCTTTTAAACAACAGCCAGGCTTGCTGCTTTGTTTCCAACTATTCCATTAAAATTAAAAAATAAGTAAAGATGGGTTAATTTCAAACTGTTAAAATCACATTTTCCAATAAATAGGTATGGATTAGGAACATGATAGCTGGTAAAAGGATCTGGGAATACAGGGATCAGTGTGTAGTAGTCAGACTGAACAATAACATTATGCTTTGTGTCAGATGTTGGTGCAGTTATCTCTGCTGCACATGATTTCTATTCAATTAAACTGGGTCATTGAACTGTGAACATAGTACCTGTCAGTGCTGCTTATTTTCTTGTTCTCTCTCATTCCCTTTCACTATCTCTCCTCTGCATCTTTTAATCCCCTCTCTCACTTTTTCCACTCTAGTGGAGAGTCCGGTGCTGGGAAGACAGAGAACACTAAGAAGGTCATCCAATATCTGGCTGTTGTGGCCTCCTCACATAAAGGCAAGAAGGACAGCAGTGCTGTAAGTATCTTTGTGAAAGGATCATGTTGTGTTTCTTATCTGTCAGCCAGTTCCCTCACTCTTCAACATATGTAGGAAACTGCCCAGTTTAATCCTGTATATCGCCATTTCCTCCAAATAGCAACAATCAGGATCACAGTTTGCCTACGTGAGTAAAGGGGAATGCCTGGAGTGTGTTTTTGTGTGTGTTCCTTCCTTAGGTTAGAAAAGTGCATGAAGACCGTGTGTTACCCAGAAAATTTTCTTTTCTGTATGTAGTTGTGTTTTCTTACACCAAGGGTCAAGATCCCAAATCTTACTGCTCTTGAGTTCGAAGGTGTTTATCTAACATTTGTCATTTCTGTATCTTACCCAACAAGAGTTGATTTAGACTGCATGATCATCATCGTAGTACTGACTCGCAGACACTGGAAAGTTCAGTGAAGGACATGTAGTGCTGCGCACTCCTGAACTGGTTTATCATGTCAAGTTTTGTGTCAGCTTCCAATGAACACCCTCTCACTGCCAGGAGAGATGAGATTGTAGCCTCCCTGTCAGTGAAAGGGTCTCTCACAGATCAACGAGCACAGTGTGAGCATGCCCATCTCCTGTTCTTATCTATCAAACACAATGCCCCCCCCCCCCCCTTCCTTTCCTTCCCTCCCTCCTCCCTATCCTCCCACCTTCTGCCCTGAGGTGCAGTGTTGGGTTTCTTGTATTGGGTGTCGTTTGCTGAACCTTGCAGTCCATGCCGTGGGATTGTATTGTCTTCTCAACACCCTGACTGGGCTAAAATGAGCTCAGCCACCCTCTTTAAGTCTTGATTAAAAACTCTTTGACCAGCACTTCAGACAGGATCACGCCTGAGTAAGATGGCGTCCCAGCTCCTGACTA
Organism: Hollardia meadi; assembly: GCA_037974645.1. Classification (NCBI taxonomy): domain Eukaryota; kingdom Metazoa; phylum Chordata; class Actinopteri; order Tetraodontiformes; family Triacanthodidae; genus Hollardia; species Hollardia meadi. Next base: position 10,885,114 of record JBBPCS010000283.1, read on the forward strand.
GATGTTGATGGTTTGTGGCCTTGCTCTAGCGTTGTTGTATGTATAAGAAGGACTCCTTTGTGGGTAAAGCGATGCTTTTCTTCGCCACTGACCTTATTCACCCCCATGGTCTTTGCCCCAGGAGAAACACCAGTATGTTGTCCTCCACGGTCCCTCGGACCTCGCCTGAAGATAAAGACCATTGGGTCGATGTATTTTCTCACTTTCTCTGTTCCTCTGGCACTGTTTTGACTCAACCAACTGCTCCTTAGCTATTTGTTTGAGTGTTTTATTTAAAAAGTGTCTTAAGAACAATCCTTCCCATCAGCTCTCACTTTCTTGCCATTTTGCTGTGCTCTTCTTCTTTTCTCTCTCCTTTCTTTCTCCCAGTGACCTAAATGAACAAGACGCTCCTCTCTGCTTTGCCAACTCTGTCTGAACTCTGTCTGAACTGCACCTCTTCAGCTGGTCTGTATCTGTCCTGTTTTTCCTCCCATATTTAAAAAAGTTTCACTTTTTATCATTCTAGTAGACTTTTTATGCTTCCTTGTTTCTTTAAATTTACCTTTACCTTCTGAGTAAGAACTCGAAATCAAGTTCAGTGAACCCAGACAAGTTAGTAAATGTCTAAACACGTCCATCATAAATCTTCATCATTGTTTTCATCTCACTATTATTGAAAAAAATCATGCCCTTCTCCTTTGCATGACTTTAGCTCATTTACAGGGTAGCTGAATGGAGTGTTTTTAAGGTAGAGGTCTACGGCACATGACCTTGATGCCAGGCTGACACAGACCACTTTGATCAGATGGATTAGCTCGATGTAGAGTGACGGGGTGTCTGCCTCATTTACCAACCATCACCCAGCTCCACCCACCGGTCCGTAGGCTCTGCAGTCACGCTAGAAGCAGCTATTTGTGAATCAAAATCATTTTAATTTTCTGACACATTGAATGCAAAGACTTTGGCAGGATTCATCAAAGGTTTTGTAATGTTAACATTATTTGGACACTTCTTCTGACCAAACCTCACTCTTCCATTTGTTTCCACATCATCAACAGCAACTCCTCCTCGTTTTAACAATTTTCTTTCAAACTGAGAAATCTTTAGGTCATGTGTCTGTGTTACATAACATATTGAAGAAAGTCAAAGAAGATAAGTAAGGAATTATATTATCATGTACTTATCAGGAAATTTTCTTTATCACTTAGGACTTTATGTGCTTATTTTTCCAGCCAATTCAGTTCTTCATTTTCCCGCTCACACATCAGTGATGATATTCTGATAAACCTTCCCCAGCCCATACCTTCCCTGAACCACTTCATCCCCACCAATCACCACCACCTACTGCACCCGACCTCCAGCAAACAGTGTATAATAGTGATGGGTTTTTTTATATTACTGCTGTCACCAGGGGGAGCTGGAGAAGCAGCTCCTGCAGGCCAATCCCATCCTGGAGGCCTTTGGAAATGCCAAAACCGTAAAAAATGACAATTCCTCCAGATTTGTGAGTTTGCTATTTTTATTCAGAGTACCGGACAAGTTTTTTGTGCATGCGTTGTTAATTAGATTATATGTTTTATCCTATAACATCTTCTTTCCTCATCTCTCCCACAGGGTAAATTTATCCGGATAAACTTTGATGTCACTGGCTACATTGTTGGAGCCAATATTGAGACTTGTATCCTGTCTCTGTGGGAAAATGTGTTTTTGTTAAGGCAATAAGGTCAATTTGTTAGGCAGAAGGCCTTAAAGAAGATATAAAGATATTTCATACTTATTATCAGTTCAGTATCACTTCTAATCCAGTATAGGATATTTTGTTGTCTCGTTTTCTTTAGCTTTATGTGTTGTATTTGACCATAGTTACTGAGTTTTTGCTTGACTTTTACAATACTTCACTATCTAAGGTTATAAATTGTTCAAAGCAGATTAGCTTTGAACTCAACCCTCCTCTGAATACAGAGTGCATATATATTCTTTAACAGCTGAAACTTGTCAGACCTTCTGGAGAAGTCTCGCTGTATCAGACAAGCAAAGACAGAAAGAGCTTTTCACATCTTCTACTACATGATTGCCGGTGCCAAGGACAAACTGCGTGGTGGGTTAACATATACTGCTTATTTTTTCCTCCATAATCTCAGTAACATTACATCCTGCTGAACAGTTACTGGAGGTTAACTGACCATATGTTGTGCATCATCATTGTCACATGTCGGTCTCATGTAGCTTAAATCAAAATTTACAGAGGAAATGGAGTCAGTCTTGGTTTCAGTGTTTTGAAGGCCATAATGTTGTAGAATTTCTTAAACTCATAGAGGTCCATGTAATCCTTCTCCTGATGTTAAACCATGATACAAACTGTTAAACTTGGTGTGTTATGTTTTCAGACGAACTTCTTCTGGAACCGTTCAGTAATTACCGCTTCCTGAGTGCGGGCCACGTTCAGCTCCCCGGCCAGCAAGATGATGAGATGTATGAAGAGACCATGGAGGCCATGAATATCATGGGCCTCACCGAAGAGGAGAGAATCGGTATCAGTGACAACTCTCCTCTTAACTCAGCTTGGCCAGATTGGAGTGGGATTAGATAAATTGCAACCGCTTTTTCTTTAACTGTCATATCTGCATGTTTCAGATATCCTGAAGGTGTGCTCCACAGTCATGCAGCTGGGAAACATTGAGTTCAAGAAAGAAAGGAACCAGGAGCAGGCCACCATGCCTGATAACACTGGTTAGACACGACAACTTCTCACGATTAGAAACTTGTTCTCATGTGGTTATCAACTTTAAGCAACTTTAAAAACTAAAATATAGAGTTCAGTTAATTTAATCAGCAGTGAAGACAAACTATTGGTTCAATATTTTCGTTTTTCTTTTTCTAGCGGCCCAGAAGGTGTGTCACCTGCAGGGCATCAATGTGACAGACTTCACCCGTGCCATCCTAACCCCTCGAATCAAAGTGGGCAGAGAGGTGGTGCAGAAGGCACAGACTAAAGAGCAGGTACTACAGGGAGTGTACTGTGTGGAACCAGAAGAAAACAAATACTGCCTTTAATGGATCCCACTTCCCTTCACTATGATCAGATATTTTCTGTTTGTATGTGTCTATTTGATAGGCTGACTTTGCAATTGAAGCCCTGGCTAAAGCTGTGTTTGAGCGACTGTTTCTCTGGATCCTGGCCCGAGTCAACAAAGCCTTGGACAAGACCAAACGCCAGGGAGCCTCCTTCCTGGGAATCCTCGACATTGCCGGCTTTGAGATTTTTGAGGTGTGGACATGTTGATCAGTGATGAGTGAGAAACCAATGAGCTGTTACGTTGCTTACATATAAAACACACACAAATGTTCATGCATGATATGGATCATAAGTTCTCTTTTATTGTTTTTTTGCAGGACAACTCCTTTGAACAGCTTTGCATCAACTACACCAATGAGAAGCTGCAACAGCTCTTCAACCACACCATGTTCATCCTGGAACAGGAGGAGTACCAGAGGGAGGGCATCGAGTGGAACTTCATTGACTTTGGACTGGACCTGCAGCCCTGCATTGAGCTAATCGAGAGACCAGTGAGTTTGCTTCAGAAAATAAAAGTGCAATGTCATTTATATCCACTTAATTCGTGCATCATGCCAAGTATGTTCTCCTAGCATAGATGTTTTGTGAATCAAAACAATGTGTCTTAGCATTAGTGATCACTGCATATTCTCTGCAGAACAACCCTCCTGGCATCCTGGCCCTCCTGGATGAAGAGTGCTGGTTCCCCAAAGCCACAGATGTCTCCTTTGTGGAAAAACTCATGAACACACAAGGCAGCCATGTCAAATTTGCCAAACCTAAACAGCTGAAGGACAAGACAGAGTTTTCTATATTACATTATGCTGGGAAGGTGAGTATGAGGGAATGTGTATAAGCATGATTATTGAAGACATACATTTTTAATTGGGTAACATTAAAAACAATATTGGTGTGATGATTGCTGACAATTTGTTGTTGTTTTCTTGTTTTAAAAAAACAACAACAACAATGTTCCAGTGAAGCTCAAATAACATTGATATTGTTTTGTTTGTAGGTGGACTATAACGCCACAGCCTGGTTGACGAAGAACATGGACCCTCTGAATGACAACGTCACAGGGCTGCTCAGCAACTCCTCCAGCCAGTTTGTGCAAGACCTTTGGAAAGACAGTGAGACAACTATACCTTACCAATAATGGGTTATAAAGTATTCATCAATGAGGATCTGTTATGACTAAAACACAGTGGAAACCGCTTATAGTGATCACGGATGTAGTGATCAACCGCTTATATGGATCTAAAGGTTCAGGACAGAATCATTCCTATACAAATGCTGTTTAAATAATCTGTTTATAGTAATCAAGTAGTCCGCTTACAGTGTTCATTTTGGGTCTTTTCATACATGAAAACATATGGAAATAAAAAAAATAAAAAACTACCTAATTTTTTTTTTTTTTGCCTCGCTCGGCAACTCGTCTACTTCCGCTGCCGGCTAGGACCCAAGGCCCGGGATGCGAGCACACTGAAATCATGACGGGTCCTTTTCTCTCAGTGAAAAACGTAATCTCCTCGAGGCTTATGACAAACTGCCAAAAACGAGCCAACGAGATGCAGCAGCGAAACTGAGTGCACTGAAACCACCGCAAAACGGTGGCTGAATTGCGCATTTGCACTTAACTGACGTTACTGTTTTTGTAAATGTGCGTCTATTAGAAAGCGTTTGAAACAGCTGGACTGTGATTTGAAACGGTCAATAAAATTCAATAAAATTAAAGTAACTAGTGAAGGTGTTCTTTTCATTATTTTATACTGTTTTGATGTAATAAATATGTACAAATGTTATAGATGGTTATCTGCATGAGAAATAAAGCGAAATAAAAAAAAATCGGTTATAGTAATCATCCGCTTATAGTGATCAATTTGACCCCGGACAGACGTGATCACTATAAGCGGTTTCCACTGTATATATATTCTAAATATAATTTCCTATTTAAAACTGTCAACTTGCATCATGACATGTTAACATTCTAAATGTATAAATCAAGTATTTCAGTGCAGTGATGTATATGTGAATTTTGGATAACTAACACTTCAATAATATTTAATAGTGAAATACATTGCTATAGCAAGTAAACATGAGTGTTGATATTCAAATGAAATTTGTGTACATCTCATTTTGGAGCCTTTTGCTGTAGGACTTGAACATTTCTTTGGACTGTGGTGACTCCCTGTGATAGTATACAAAATAACACGGTGGTAGACTGAAATGCATGTGGTCACCCATTGGAGTGAATGGACTAGAGGACATACACTGCACTTATTTTCTTCTGGATTCTCTCATTTTCCTACAAACAAAACATTGTGCCATCAGATTAATTTGAAACGTACAATTTATTTGCACAAAAATAGTACACAGAGGCTTTAAATCTACAATAGGAACAAGCACAGTTGAGTAAACACACCATTTTCCCTTAACATAATGATATGTATCTATTTCAGCGGACAGAGTGGTGGGTCTTGACACAATAGCCAAGATGTCAGACAGCTCCATGCCCAGTGCCTCAAAGACCAAGAAGGGGATGTTCCGCACGGTGGGACAGCTCTACAAGGAGTCTCTGGCCAAACTTATGACCACACTGCACAATACCCAGCCCAACTTCGTCAGATGCATCATCCCCAACCACGAGAAGAGGGTAAATGTGCAATTTGGACAATGTGTCACTTGTCTAAATGCGTTTGTGGTAGACTGGTGATCTGTCCGGGGTGTCTCTGCAGCTCCCTGTAACCCTGAGGGATAACCAGTTCAGATATGGATATATCTTTAGATTTATCTTTCTTTTCTACCATGTTCTATGGGACAATTCACAGTAGCCATTCAGCACTGAATGACATGTATGTTCTTCATTCATATAATCCAATGTAACAAAACTCTGTTCTCCTCAGGCAGGGAAGCTGGATGCTCACCTGGTCCTGGAGCAGCTGAGATGTAACGGTGTGTTGGAAGGGATCCGAATCTGCCGACAAGGATTTCCCAACAGAATCGTCTTCCAGGAGTTCCGCCAGCGGTGTGTGGAATATGAGGAGACTCACTAACTTATGAAGTGCAAATATTATAGAGTTTATAATATTTCTCTAAACCTTTCTTAACACCTGTCTCCCTCTTTCCCGTAGTTATGAGATCCTGGCTGCTAATGCTATCCCCAAAGGTTTCATGGATGGCAAACAAGCCTGCTGCCTAATGGTAAACACACAAGTTCAAAATTCCCCTCCACGACAAATTATATCTTGAAATTCCTGTTCATTCAGAAGGTTTCATACTGTGTGTGAGGCTTCTTTTTCTCACTGATCTCCTGTCTGTGTAGATCAAGCATCTAGACTTGGACCCCAACCTGTACAGGATTGGACAGAGTAAGATCTTCTTCCGCACAGGAGTGCTGGCCCAGCTGGAGGAGGAGAGAGATCTGAAGATCACTGTGGTCATCATAGCTTTCCAGGCACAGGCCAGAGGCTTCCTGGCCAGAAAGTATGAATAGACTCCTCTCGCACACACACTTGACCCTCTAATGAATTTTGTTGTCTGTGTTACGCTGTATTTTGGACATTTAACAGTAGAGGGAGGCTTTCATAACTTTTTTTGTCCTTTTTTTGCTGTTTTTATCACAATAACTTGGAAAATAGAACACTTTTCTTTATATTATACATGATATGTTGGTCTCCCTGTTGTATTTTTAAAGGGCATTTGCCAAGAGGCAACAGCAACTCACAGCCATGAAAGTGATCCAGAGGAACTGTGCTGCCTACCTCAAACTAAGGAACTGGCAGTGGTGGAGGCTCTTCACAAAGGTCAGCTTATCATTCTGCATAGGAATGCAACAAAAGTACTATGTAGTACAGTACAACCTTGGATATTTTAGATTAGTTTTAGAATAAATACTTCATGTAAATTATGAACTACTCATTAACTACATATTAAAAATGCGATGTTGCCCATCCTCCTGAACCACAGGTCAAGCCTCTGCTGCAAGTGACCCGACAGGAGGAGGAGATGAGTCTGAAGGAGGAAGAGCTGCTGAAGGCCAAAGAAATCGCTGTAAAGGTTGAATCTGAGCTGAAGGAGATCACCTTGAAACACACATCGGTAAAGGACAAATCTGCAGCAATGACACAAACACATTTACATTACATTACATTTAGCTGACGCTTTTATCCAAAGCGACTTCTAATAAGTGCATGTAACTATTCACTGCTTTCACTTGACGTCACAGCCATTTAAACCTATATGGAAGTACCTTTAATGTCGCTTTTCATTGGTTATTTAACACATGAGTGAAACCAAGAATAAGCTCCTGTTGATTTTGGTTTTGGATAGGTTTTGGAGGAGAGGAACGCACTGCAGGAGCAGCTTCAAGCAGAGACAGAGCTGTATGCAGAGGCTGAGGAGATGAGGGTTCGATTGGCGTCTAAGAAGCAGGAGTTAGAGGAGATCCTCCATGAGATGGAGGCGAGACTGGATGAAGAGGAAGAACGTGCTCAGGCGCTGTTAGTGGATAAGAAGAAGATGCAGCAGCAGATGCAGGTCTTCCCATTTGTTTCTTGTTGCCATTTTACAGATAAGGAGCTTAACCTTGCTTATTTCCATGCTGAGCTGTGTACGCTCTGATAATGTGGTGAAATAGCAGCAGAAACTGAAGCTACGGTATTTTTCATGTAGGAACTGGAAGAACATTTGGAGGAGGAGGAAGATGCTCGCCAAAAGCTGCACCTGGAGAAGGTCACCTGTGAGGGGAAGATCAAAAAGCTGGAGGACGACATCCTGGTGATGGAGGACCAGAACAACAAGCTGCTGAAGGTAAGTACGGACAAACAGCATTTATCAGTGAGGTCCTCATATTGGTCAGTCACATTTTATACTGCATCGAAAGAAGAACATAGATTTAATCAAATAGATGACATGTTTGGTGTTTTGTAGGAGAGGAAACTGATGGAGGATAGGATTGCAGACTTCAGTACCAACCTGGCAGAGGAAGAGGAGAAGTCAAAGAACCTCACCAAGCTCAAAAACAAACATGAGTCCATGATCTCTGAACTAGAGGGTAATTATCTATTATGAAATGTCATGCATCAACACTCAAAAACCATAACTGAAGTCACAGTCGGAGCCATGCTATACTATACCATACTATTTCTAATTGTTATCTCTCTGCTGTACTTCTAGTCCGCTTGAAAAAGGAAGAGAAGAGTCGACAGGAGCTAGATAAGGCTAAGCGCAAGTTGGAGGCAGAGTCGAATGACCTGCAAGAGCAGATAGCAGACCTGCAGGCCCAGATCGCTGACCTCAAGGCCCAGCTCGCAAAGAATCAGGAGGAGTTACAAAACGCCTTGGCCAGGTAAAGTCCTGAGAAGTTACAAAAATAGTACTAAACATTTCAATACGCCTGAATCTACAAAGCCAAGTAACACTTGCATACCTGTATACCACATCAACTTTTTACTTGTTGGAATCTTTTTTCATAATTTCTGCCATGCTGACAAATGTCCTTATGGATGCACTCTTCTTCCTCTCAGGTTAGAGGATGAGACAGCTCAGAAGAACAACGCTCTGAAGAAGATCAGAGAGCTGGAGGGACACATCTCCGACCTGCAAGAGGACCTCGAGTCTGAGCGGGTGGCTAGGAATAAGGCCGAGAAGATCAAACGGGACCTCGGCGAAGAGCTGGAAGCCCTGAAGTCTGAGCTGGAGGACACCTTGGACACCACTGCCACACAGCAGGAACTAAGGTCGGTCATACAATACCGACGTAGACAAATACAAAGTGGTTTTATAAAGGAGGTGATGGCATATTTGTAAAATATGACAAACACCTGTATGATTCATCCATCCAGGGCCAAACGTGAGCAGGAAGTGACCCTGCTGAAGAGAGCCATTGAGGAGGAGAACCGGACCCATGAAGCCCAGATACAAGAGATGAGACAGAAACAAACCCAGGCTGTGGAGGAGCTTACAGATCAGCTTGAGCAGTCCAAGCGAGTAGGCCTGCATTATTTCATACAGCGTTGTAAATAGTCAGGTGTCATTAAATAGTTTATTTACCTTGATACCGTTTCACAGGATATTGATCTTGTATTTTCTCTCCTCTGCTCAGGTGAAGTCAAACCTGGAGAAGGCTAAACAAGCTCTGGAGAAGGAGACATCAGAATTAATCATGGAGGTGCGCTCGCTCAGTCAGGCCAAACAAGACGGGGAGCACAAGAGGAAGAAGTTGGAAGGTCAGGTGGCAGATCTGCAGTCACGCTTCACAGACAGCGAGAAGCAGAAGGCCGAGCTGGGAGAGCGCTGCTCTAAGATCACTGTAAATGACTCTCAGTAGTTACATCAGTACTGTACTTGAAAAAAAGTGTGCATTTTTAAAAGCTACCATGCTGATGTACTGCAAAGTCCCAGAAAACTCATCTTTGTCTTCATACAGGTTGAACTGGAGAGTGTGACAAACCTACTGAATGAAGCCGAGGGCAAGAACATCAAACTGAGCAAAGATGTTAGCAGCCTTTCCTCCCAACTTCAAGACTCACAGGTATCTGGGCTTTAAGCAAATGTTCTAGAACTGAAACCGTACAATACGGTCTACTTGTAGCCTACATAATGCTCGCTGATAATAGATCAGAATTAAAGCATTGACCTTTGACTTTGGCGTGCTGCAACAGGAACTGCTGGCTGAGGAGACACGTCAGAAACTGCAGTTCTCTACGAAACTGCGGCAAGCAGAAGATGACAAGAATAGCTTGCAGGAGCAGCTTGAAGAGGAGATGGAGGCCAAGAGGACCGTGGAGAGACACGTGTCCACCCTCAACATCCAGGTCAGACTAGGAGTCACTAATGTACAGGGTAATCTACAAGTCATTAGAGAGACATTTCAATGATGTTTTACTGTAGGCGATATGCAAGCAGGAGGTCTTAAGAAGTTAGACATTAGGCTCGACAAACCTCAAAACAAAAAGGTAAATTTATTCTCTTTATAATTAGTGCCTTAACAAAGTCTTCTTCTGTCCACAGTTGTCAGATTCGAAGAAGAAGCTAGAGGAAATGACAGCAAACGTTGAGCTGCTGGAAGAAGGTAAAAAACGTCTGCAGAGAGATTTGGAGGCAGCAAACACCCAGTTTGAGGAGAAGGCATCTGCGTATGACAAGTTGGAGAAGACCAAAAATCGTCTGCAGCAGGAGCTTGAGGACACGCTGATGGACCTGGACAGCCAGAGACAGATTGTGTCAAACCTGGAGAAGAAGCAGAAAAAGTTTGACCAGGTCAGTTCAATCTGGTAGCACTAACTGTCATATTAATGCTAAGGTATAACAGTTTTCACGACAGACTATTCACTCTCTATATACAGCATTTAATAAAAGAAAAACTCTTAATTATACATTAATACTTTAGAGTTACTATAATTACTGTAACCAAAAACATACTGGTTTTCTGTCCTCTCTGGTTTCTAGATGCTGGCAGAGGAGAAGAGTATCTCCAGTAAATATGCAGATGAGAGAGATCGGGCTGAAGCCGAGGCCAGAGAGAAGGAGACCAAGGCCCTGTCCCTGGCTAGAGCTCTGGAAGAGGCCCAGGACTCCAGAGAGGAGCTGGAGAGAGCCAACAAGGCCCTGAGGATGGAGATGGAGGACCTGATCAGCTCCAAGGATGATGTGGGAAAAAATGTAAGTTCTGGAACATTGTTTCATTCAGAACATCACTCAATGTGTCACATTATTACGACTGACCAGTTGATTTTCAGGCTGAAAGTTCATTGTATGACTGGTCTTTCTATTCAACAAAATATAGTAGTTAATTTGGCAATACACTGATGGCAGGTCCATGAGTTGGAGAAGTCCAAGCGAGGCCTGGAGGCCCAGGTGGAAGAGATGAAGACCCAGCTGGAGGAGCTAGAGGACGAGCTGCAGGCTGCTGAGGATGCAAAGCTGCGTCTGGAGGTCAACATGCAGGCCCTGAAGGCCCAGTTCGAGAGGGACCTCCAGGGACGAGACGAGATGGGAGAGGAGAAGAAGAGACAGCTTGTCAAGCAGGTAAAAGAGCCATAAAATATCTCATCCTGAAAGTACGTGATCTGATCTGATCCACCATCAGAGAATGTCTCACTGGCAGCCTCTGAGCAACGATGCATGTTGACCACAGGTCCGTGAGCTGGAGACTGAGTTGGAGGATGAACGCAAGCAGAGGGCCCAGGCAACAGCAGCCAAGAAGAAGCTGGAGACCGACATGAAAGATCTGGAGGGACAGATTGAGACAGCCAGTAAGGGACGGGATGAAGCTATCAAACAGCTCCGCAAGCTCCAGGTGAGAGTGAAGGGGTGGAGGATTTTATTTTAGCCTGCCTCATATTAGATGCACTTTAGCGTTTATCATTTCCTTCTTTTTGTGTCTATAGTACCATTATCCAACAGAACCGGTGTTCAAATGCACTGGAGGGAAATATGAGGCAACTGTAGCAAATATCAGATATCATTCAAGATGAAAACATTTGAGTTATGTTTTCAGACATGGGAAATGGGAATAATACCACCTCAAGGAGAGAATATGAAATAGGTGAAAAATAATATGTGACCTTCTCTGAGGGTTTTTGCAACCATGAAATGTCACAACTTGAAAACTTGGATTATTTTTATTATCTTATCTTCTGCTGGTACCTGATACTTACTGTGTGACTTTGAGAGTTTGCTGTACTGGAAACTCAGACCTAGGTTCTGTAAATACACCTGGTAAATAAATCATGTTGTGATGTTGATTGTCCCTCTCTATTTTGCCATCTCCTTTTCTCTTCATCCCACCAGGCCCAGATGAAGGACTTCCAGAGGGAGTTGGAAGATGCCCGGGCTGCCAGAGAGGAGGTGTTGTCTACCGCAAAGGAGAGTGAGAAGAAAGCCAAGAGTCTGGAGGCTGAGCTCATGCAGCTACAGGAGGTAACACATTTGATTCTTAACAAGGTGGCGACTTGTTTAAGAGCAGAGACTTGAAATACAGGATTCACCTCTGATATGTCTTTAGGACCTGGCTGCAGCTGACAGGGCGCGGAAGCAGGCAGAGGCCGAGCGAGATGAGCTGTCCGATGAGCTGGCCAGCAACTCCTCTGGAAAGTGGGTGGAGGTTCACTCCACTGCTTTGTCTGTGAAATGACCTCAGAAGATGAATGATGGTTACATTTGTTTTCCACTGTGTTCCATGCTTGCAGGTCAGCCTTGGCAGATGAGAAGCGTCGTCTGGAAGCTAAGATCTCCCAGCTAGAGGAGGAGCTGGAGGAGGAGCAGAGCAACATGGAGATCCTCAACGACAGGCTGAGGAAGAGCACGCAGCAGGTGAGTGGACAGCAACTGCTCGAGTCATTAAAGGGTTCAATAAGTGCAGATGCCTCACCCCTCTTTGCACGCTTTCCCTCCACAGGTGGATCAGCTGAACAACGAGCTACAGACGGAGCGCAGCACCTCCCAGAAGAATGAAAGTGCTCGGCAACAGATGGAGCGCCAGAACAAAGAGCTGAAAGCCAAGCTCCAGGAGATGGAGAACCAGGTCAAGTCCAAGTTCAAGTCCTCCATCACCGCCTTGGAGGCTAAAGTGGCACAGCTGGAGGAGCAGCTGGAGCAGGAGAACAGGTCGGGGGCAGAGAAAGGGTCTGATAAAATGGTTTTGTGTCATTACACTCCTGACGTAACAGTGCTTTTTAGTTCTGTTATAGTTTTGGTTTCTATTTTTCACCTGAGAAAGTTTTCTTCATGATATCAGTTATACTTGTATTCCTCCCTGAACTCTTTGTCGTTTCTCAGGGAGAAGCAGGCATCTGCTAAGAGTATGCGCCAGAAGGACAAGAAGCTCAAGGACCTGATAATACAGGTGGAGGACGAGAGGAAACAGGCAGAGCAGTACAAAGACCAGGTATGATCACTTAATTCACTCATGTTAAAACACATCTGGTGGTGATGGTTAGCTGGGATCGCCAACGAGAAGAAAACTTAAGTTTGCCTATTTCCTCTGTTCATCACTAGGCAGAAAAGTCTAATACCCGCATGAAACAGCTGAAGCGGCAGCTGGAGGAGTCAGAGGAGGAGTCTCAGCGAGCTACAGCTGCCCGCAGGAAGCTGCAGCGGGAGCTGGATGAAGCCACCGAGACCATTGACGGCATGAACCGTGAGGTCAACTCTCTCAAGAGCAAACTCAGGTAGGACGAAGTGCCAAAGAGTCAGTCTGTCCGTCTTTCTTCTTGTTGGTTTGTTTCTCTTTTCTGGTTCACCTTTTTATTTCACAGATACTGCAGTACGAAAAGTAACAGAATGGTAAATAGTCACTATCTGGAGGATGTCTGTGTATAAATGTGCATATTATATATCTTTTCACACAAATAAATGAACTCAAACAGTTCTCAGGTCAGCTACTCTTGAGTGCTAAAGAGCACATTGTCACTACAGTCATCTACAGAGGGTTGTAAACACATTTTAAGCATTCAAATTTTAGTAAGATGTAGTACGGTGGCCTTACTGAGCACAAGCAAAACAATTGTGCCATTTCTATTCCAGAGGCAACCCTGAACCCAAGGAGTAACACAGCAGGTACCTCTGCACCTAAAAGTTACACCATCACCATTTCCAATTAACTTACCATAACTTTTCATTCCCCCCTGCACTCCTAATGCCCTCGTTTCTGTCATTTAGCCTAACTGAGAGAAATATGGCTCTTCAGCTACAATGATTTCCTTAGAAAAAACTAAAATATTAGGCTGCGAGTGACATTTTGCACTACACCAATTTCTAACTAGTGGCCATATTTTTCTCAGTGCTTGGTTTAATTGCCGTAAACCAAACTCATTTTCCTGAGCCAGGAGTCAAATGAGTTACAAAGATAACCAGCGTGCTTAAAATCTGTAACCAGAGCACAACCTGTGCATTCTGTATTTCATCCACACCCCAAGTGGTTTTCCATTAAACCTTAACCAGCTCGGAAACGTCACATAACCGCTCCTCTCACTCTGGGGATATGTTTCTGTGTTTGTCTTTGGGGCATTTCAGGCGTGGAAATGAGCCCTCCTTTGGCAGCACACCTCGGCGTATGGGCGGAGGCCGAAGGGTGGTCGAGGATGCCTCAGAGGAGGAGGCTGACTCCCAAAGCGACTTCAATGGAACCAAGTCCGCCGACTGAGGGATGTCAGATAACGATATCACAATTACCTTTAACTATGGCAAGGTCTGCCACTTCAAGAGTAACTTCAAAGCCTGTCTTGCTATCTAGTTCTTCCATATCACTTCAAAGTATATCGTGTCTCCAATTTTCAATAGTCTACGGATCTATCTTGTCTCGGAGCACTTTTTCTTGACACACAATAATCAGAAGGACTTGATATCTACTAGGGGAGTTGTTTTGGGGGCTACGCTGATGTGTGATTTGCTGGGGGATTTTATTTTTTAAATGACACTGTTTTTTACTGCACTGAATGACTGATTCTTTTTTTATGCCAGGTTTCGTACACAAGAATAGGTGCCTCTAATTACCACGCTAACCTGTCAGCAAATCCCAATTAGTCACCTTAGAACTTAAAGCAGAGACATGTAAATCTGTAACTATTACCAGCGACTGTCGTCCTGTTGCCTGTAACTGCTGTTTCAGAGCAGCACTGGAGTGAGTTTAACAGACTGGAAGAAAGATATTTCTGTAATCAGTCTGCACTCAGTCAGTGCTGCTGTTTGTACCCAAACTAACAAATATTTAGCTGTTTCTAAAGTCACCTTTTTTTAAAATATTACTTGCACCTTTCTTGTGCCCAGATATGTTTAGATTACTTAAGCCCAGTAATGTCAAGACAAGGTTTAGGGTAACCCCAACTATAAATGCATGAGCCAGATTTCAGTATTGGGCACTTAGCAGCACTTAATTTTCTGGGGGGCTTTTGCTCCAAATTTATTGAACATCCTTAACTAACTCAATCTCATTGGTTATGTTATATGTAATCAACTGATGTTTACATGCCACTAATTTCATCTATTACTTGTTGAACCACCTGCACAAGAAATAAAAGATCTTTAAAAAAAAACTTAAAAAACTTTGATTTTCTCCTTTTAATGTTTCTGTGTTGATCAGCAACTTCAGAGATCAAAGTGGAACGTCACAACAGAAATTTATTCTCCCCTGTTCACTTCAATAGAAAAAAAATGAAAAAGTTGAGTGTAGTACCTCAGGCACATACAGTTTGAAGTCCAAATACAGGAGCAGTAGTAGAGGTGCTGCACACAAACACCCCGTACACAGTGGTCGTAGATCACACTTACTGTTAGCTCATTTTAACTGAAGGAAGAAACAGCAAAGAGGAGCAGGAAGAAATCCAGTTCTGATATGTATGAACCACAAGTTCATTCCTACATTGCAGTATATAGTAACCGCTCATTTAGATATGCAGTGTAATATTTGTTAATGAGCTGCTGGATGGCAGTGGTGAAAACTAAAAGATTAACCAGAAACATTTCAGGGAGAATTACAGATGACACAAAATTAATAAAGTTAATGACTATTCCTCTCTCACTAAAAGGCAGGAAAGGATATTCAATATAGGCTCTATATACCTACACAAATATACTATCAGCTGTGCTTATCTTTGACTTATTAAAATCTATTATTGCTTGGTATTTTTCCCCACCATAAATAACCATCGATGGCAGACAGGAGGTCTCACACATATTAGGGAATTATAGCTGTACATTCAGTAGTGAACATGTGCCGATCTAACTTCCTACAGTCAAATAAAATCAGCATAAAGGTTATTGGTCACACTAGATCATATATCTGCAGCATGACTTAACATCTTATCTCCGAGGCAAAAAAACTAAAACCCAATACTTCACTTTCATAAGCATTGCATACCAGAAAACAAAAAACAAAAACAAGTCTGTAACGGTAGGAGTGCGGTGGTCGACAGGGTCCAACTGAATTTAAACAACTACCATGTGTGATTTAACTAGCATGAAGAAAGGTGACATGTCACTTCTAGAAGCCTGGCAGTGTGAGCAATGGATAACCCATTTCATTTACTCTCACAACAAAGCAAGGCCTACAAACTGAAGAGTTAATATGAAGGCAGCAATGGCTAAAATCCTGACTTCCTGGAAGAGACTAAATTCATTCTCAATTTCTGAATCTCTTCTAGAAAAACACATTGAGGATAGCATAGGATTATTTTTAACCATATTTTTAAGCAATATCTAGCTCCCCCACATGTTGCTGTTGTTCAGTGCTACATTATCTGAGCCCATAATTAAAACAATAAAGAACTACAACAGACTTTCTGTTGGAGGTTTTACCATGTTTTTCACATCACTCAAGTACTGTTTGATCAGTTTTTTATTATCAACGCTTTGGTTTGGACTTTGTCATAAACAATATTTGTATGATAAAAACCTTTTTATAAATGACACTCCACGTTCTTGGTCCCTATAACAGCGCCTCATCCAGTGGCTGTTATCAAGGTAATGATCAATGGGTAAGTGCGGCAACTAGATGTGTGTTTCAACAGCCCCGTTGTGCCTGATCCACCACAGAAAACAAATCAGGAGATAGAGGGGTCGTCTTTTCAATGCTACCCACCACAGTGTCAAAGATACAGTAGAAGACGCAGTGTGAGCAGTAGGTCCTTCGTTCTTTGATTTCACGCAAGCTGCTTCTTATGATAGATATGGTGTGATGCTAGCCTGAGGCAGCAGAAGTCTGCGCTGATAATGTGGGGCATGGAGCAAGGAGAGTGGCTTCTTGTTCAAATAGTTCAGCTGCGACATGTGGCGACAAGGGAAGACAGCTCAGTTCAAAGTCCCATTGCTGTAGTTTATTAAGGAGGGGGTTCGGTGTCAGGTTATTGATGGAGGTGGGGTGGGTGGTTTGCTTTCTTTTTCCTCTCATAGCAGAATCTTGACCCCTCCCTGAGGAGACTGGGAGCCCTGGGAGACTCCTCTAGGGGGAGCTGGTCCAAACTCTAACCGCTTTACTAAACTGCAAGACAAAATGTAGCACATACATTCATGAGATGATCAAAAAAAAAAGTAGCTTATCACCAAAATAAGCTTGCTGTGTTGAGGTAAAAGTAACCTACTCTAACCAGAAAAACTGACTTCAATATATTAACTAATTGAACCTAAAATAGCAAAGAGTTTTTCCAGTCGTTACAACTTCAGACTGCACTGCTGGTGTTCTCCCCTCACCTGTCATACTGAGGAGGGGAGCTCATGCTGGTAGCTTGGACCTCAGGGCCTCTCTCTAAACCAGGGGGACTCCCAGGGCCTGCCGGAAGTGCTGGTCTGCTGACAGACGTGTCATACACAAAGTCTCGACAGGACGCCAACTTTGACTCCAGGTTCTGGCAGGGAGATCAATAAACTGTACGTCAGGGAAAACCAAACTTGTAGTGATTATATTCAGTAATATAACACAGGTATCTATAAAGCCACTGGAAACTGTATTGGTGTAATTATGAAATCTCTTACTCCAACTTTTCTCAGCAGCTCTCCTACAATGTTGAGTGCAGATATTCGAGCAGACGTAGTGAGGGGAGTCCCTGTTAGACCATCACCTTAAACAAAACAGATATGATCAGGTAAATACATTGTATGTTAATACAAACGTGGTATATTCACCATCATCGCAGTAATTACTGTAGTCCAAGTGTTATTATTTACCTCGTCGGATGCTGGAAGCAGGGGGTGTGGCAAATGAGCTGATGGGTTTGGAGGGTGTGACAGGGATGGATGGGTTTCCAGCTGAGGGGCATGGCACATCTGCTCGATCTGTGTCTTTGCCCAGACTGCTGGATGGCCGTCTTTCCTTCTGACGTACAGCCAACTCCTGGCGAAGGTCTGACACACAGGACAGGGCAACAGGACACACAGATACAGTATATACTGCATGTCAGCTTTTTTTCATAAATGACAAAGATTCTGGTGCCACATGTTTGAAGAAAAACATCATCCATTTCCATTACATTTCACATTGTACAGAAGTGAAACCGCAAAGACTTGAAAGGACCTAAAATAAGTAATCCATGAAGTCATGTCAGCTTTGTGGTAATAAAATGTCCTGTAAAACCAAGCCAACGTCAAAGCACAAAGATCAAAACTACTGATGAAAGATACACACCACAAAGTGTAAAACCAACAACCAGCTGACTGCTGGCATGCTCAATCTGCACCAGGGAGAATATGAAATCTACATTTCTAATCCAGAAACGTCAAGGAAAAAACAATTTTCACTCAAGAGCAAGTCTGATTCTACTCAAATTCTCAAAACACAAATTAATAATATGTTCAATGATAAACTGCCTCTGGTAATGGATTTGCTTTACTTTATTTGAAAGAAAGTAAAAGCAGAGGCAAAACCTAAGACATTCAACTCTCATAACTGCCTCTGCCACCAAATCAACCAGGCAGCGACTGATAACAGTTGACTGGTGCCAGGAGCAGCAGATGCATGACAGTCAGCCAGAGCACTGCTGGCCTCAGTGAGTCAGAGCTCCAACATTAACAATACAAGCAGATATGATATAAACTCTGATGGATGACCACAATTTAGCAAGTTTAAATTTTTGGCTTAAGGAGGGCAAACATAATTCAAAACTGCCAAGTTTATGTAATCATATTAAATGAGCTCAATGTGAAAAACAAACAAACAGGTACAGCCCTTAAAATCCTTCTAACAAGGTCAGGCAGTACAAATATGTACTAGAATACAACCAAGTTAGATCAGATACAGGATAAGATACAGGAAGAACAGACAGGACATAAATACACAGATTTTGGAGAATTAATCCAGTTAGTTAGGCACGAGTGTCAGATTGCAGAGAAATCAGCGGTTCTGTAAACTTGAGAAGCTACAGTGAGTAGTACATGGTGGTGTGAGTATACCTCTGGCTTCATCCTTGAGCCTCTGAACAGACTCAAGCAGGTTCTCCTTCTCATCCAACTCGCTCTCAAGAAAGGCATTCCTCTCAATGACATGATTCATCCGCTGCTCAAAGTCCTCCAGAGACATGATGGTAGCCCTGAGACGAGCAGAGAGGACGGGCCAAACAAAGTTAACAATACTGACTACAAGTTAGTGTGCTACAGTCCAACTCTCTCTCTCTGTGTGTGTGTGTGTACTAAAGTCAGAGTTAGCCAGTTAATTTGTCTTTGATGATGAAGCCATTTGCTGAGACTATGACATGACATAAGACCTCTTACACACCGACCTTTTAGTCCTCTCAAGGTCATCATTGGACTGTTCCAGCTCTCTGATGTATTTCTGCAGGTGATCTCTCACTGCTCTGGTTTGTGCCAGATCTTCCTCCAGGGTTGAGATGTGCCTAAAAGCATCGGAGTGCTGAACCTCAAATTTCTCCTGCAAACACCACACAGTCATCAATTTAATTGGCATAGGCAACACCAGCTTTGGACTGTCACTGCAGATTAATCAATACAGCTGCCAGTACATTTCAATAAAGTGCATTTTTCTTTTAGATGAGACAAAAAAAAACCTTTGTATGTGGATGTGTCCCCAATAACCTTTGGGCAATCGGGTTTTTTTTAGCACAATCCTGCATTCACTTCTTTTATTAATGTTCTCTTCCCCATGGAGAACTGAACAGAAATAGCAGTCAGCTGCCTTATAGCTGGGCAGCAATTTTCCTAGTGGCAGTGGCTATGCTATGCTGAATTTGGGTTGGCTAAAGGCTGTCTCTGTGTGTGGGTGTGTCTCTGTCTGAGAGAAGGAACAGTAACCCATTCTTCATCACCATCATCACTAACTGGAACATCAGAGCTTGCCCACTTCTGTAGGGGCCAACGCCTACATTTATAAACCAACATGCTCTACCTTTATGCTTTCTAGTTCCATGCGGAGTCGGTTGTTGTCTAAAAGCAGCTCTTTGTTTCGACCCTCACACTGCTTCAGCTCGGTTTCCAGTTCGGCTTCATAGTCTCGACTCATCTGCTGAAACTCCTGGAGCTCTGCCTGAGCCTCATCAGCCCTGATGACGATACAACCCAAAAAAATAAATAACTCGCATGTGTGTAGCTATAAGCGTTTGCCTAAGTTAGTGTTACAATCTTAATGTTAACTCTACCTTTGTTGATGTCTCTCTGCCTGTTCTTTCCAGAAGCCCAGCTCCTCTTCCAGGGATGCAAACTTGTGTGCTGTTGGCTCTACCATGTCTGCTGCTTTGAGTCAGGAAGATGGGGAGGAAAAACCCAACTGTAAAACACAGTACAGCTTTTAACACGGTCCTTATCTGCCCTAAGAGCACATATTCAAACCACAAAATTCTTAGGCTTAGCGAATGCTAACTAGGTTAGATAGCCTTAGTGTACAACGCCACGCATTTTGTTCCGGTATACTAATTAAAGCTTGGAAAAAATACAAAAGAAATGTTTTGTATATTTGTTTCTATCAAACACGAGAAGTAACGATGGGACCGGAACGCTTTGCTAGGTTACTTTTCAAAGCTAACAACGGTGTAAGTGCATATGGCTAAGCTTTTCAGCTAAGCTAATATAGCTAGCTGAGTGACTTAGCCACAGTGTTATCCCCCAACCCAACATAGTGAACAACAGAAAGTAGGCGGACTCACCTGCATATAAAGAAACGATTAAAACATGTTTTTAGCTGAGAAAATGTATTTCGAGGTAAATTTTCCGGATTTGTGCAACAAACGTATAGTGACGAACAAACCTCTTGTTGCGTTAGACCGGTGCTCGACTCACAAATAAACCAAATACAAACGAAGCATCGGTTCTCTTCTACCATTGGACGATAGTGATGACGTTATGAAAATATTATCCAATCATATTCAACAAACTTGTAGCCGCGGAAGGCGGAGCCCCCAACACGAGTCAAGTTGGTTACTCTCACCCTGTTGACTTTCGGTGATGCAACAAACAAACAAACAAACGAACAAACAAACAAAAAAAGAATACAAGTCCCCGGATGTTTCCATGTAAGACAGTGGAATTGAAAATATAATTTTGTTTTTGAATATGGACATGTAATTGTTAGGTGTTTACACGTAGGCTATGGAGGAGCATAATAGAAACATTTTATAATGCAATCCTATTTAAGTATTAGAGGAAAAACACTGGAAAGTGACCTGTATATGATTTTAATGTTGACATGTGGTACTTACTATGAGAGTATCTCAATAATGTTAAGTTATATATTATATTATTGATTATATTCTAATATCTAAAGTTTGGTAATGAAAAAACACAAACCCATAATGATATTATGAAGAATAACATTCTTTAATTGTGTAAGGGCCATGAAAACCTGAAAAAACGTATGACAATCATCGATATTGTCATTTTATTCCACCAAAGAATATACATTCATTCATTCATTCATTCATCTTTTGTGTAAAGTTTCCATCAGTTTGGACAACCCAGGGTCTTGTTTTATTTTCATCATGCACATACAGTTTACTACCTGTTGTTAACAGCACATTAACACACAAATAATCACATGCTTTATGGTCCAGACAAATCTAGCCTATACCTAACAATTCATGTTTATTTTAAGCATACATTGGATGGACAAACTTTCACCAATCACTCCGTTGTCTTAAACTTCTCTCATTCTAACATAAAGGGCAGGAAGGAAGCTCTTCTATCTAGATGACTAATGTACAGATTTCAGTCCAAGGAGCATGGAGTATATTATCAATTACGATTGGAAGGCATTTAAAATCCTGAGAAATGCAGCATGTTCTATAGAGATAAAATATAAACATAGGAATTTATTTTAGAAAAAAACAAAAAAACAATGTCTGGCAGTTCAGCAGCAGCATCATCTCAGACTTGAGACCCACATTCAATACTCAAAGTGCACTTTGAGTATTGAATGTGTGAATCAGTATTAGGCCTCAAACCAAACCAGAAATTCAGATAAAGGTAAGTGCACAGGTTTTTCTTTCAGTTCTTCCTTCCATCAGAGTAGGGCCCCTCTTCCCATCAGGTCAATCATTCAGTAACAAGGCAGAGAGAACTGAAGGAAAATAAAAAGACTCAAGGTTAAATCCACCAATCGGAAGTTACACAGCCTCCAACAGAGCACTAAAAAGTTCTCCCTTACCTCAGAGGAATTATTCTTCAGCTTTATTAGTTTCTTCGTTGTTTTTGCGTGTGCACGTCTTCTTACTATCTAACACATCAGTCTTCACCTGACCCAGAGTTCGCAGTAGGCACATGGTGTCAAACCCCTCGTCACCAACTTCTTGCAACAACTCAAGCACCTGTAAATAAGACACGTTACGACTTTTTCAAAGCAAAAGCAGCGGCAAACACAGGTGACATATCTTATCCATACTGGACCTTTGATATCCGTGCTAGGACCCACCTGCAGATACTTAAATGATTTGAGTTGGCTCAGGTTCTCCTGCAGGAACAACAGATAGATGCTGAGGTCGTTGTAGAAGGGCGTGACCACACCCAGAGCACCAAAGCCCGGCAGCATCTCATAAGGCCTCAGGAAGCTGGAACTCTGGCGAGCCGGTCCAAGAGCAGCATACACAACCAGTGGGGAAAGGAGCACATACACCCCCAAGTTGATTTGGCTGAGCAGCCCGAAGACACCCACTGCCACGAGCTTACACTGGACAGCTGACGGCACCTTGCTGTCGTTCTTTAGCATGCCTGTGCGCAGGTCGCAGGAGAACTCATCGGTTTGAGAGGCCAGTCGAATGTAGTAGCCAAGGTAGAGGCAGGCCAGCAGGAGGATCAGAAGAGTCAGGCCCCGACATGCAAGATACTTCACCACAAGGCAGCGAGAGAAGCGCTTGGTCTTCAGATACTGCTCCACCAAAGGGTATTTGAAGCAACCCTCAGTCAGATCCAAAGCACTGTTGCAGGAAAAGGAAAATGGGCAGATTGCATGGGGTGAAAAGTGAAAACTGAAACCGAAAAACAAGAAAACAATACAGTTCCCGAAAGCAACATTATTATCTTAAAGGAAATACAATTAAAAACAAGCAAGCTTTTATTCTTACCCATGACCAAAATATTCCCCTATGCTTATTGCCACCAGCCAATTGGGGGCTTTCCAATTTTATGCATTTTAAACTAAAAATTCAAAATACACGTCAAATAAATAAATAATTTTTGGTAGTTCCTATCACGCTGATATGGTATGATAACAAGATGTTTACCACTGGGTGTCCTCAGGTGCATCTTTGGTGTCCAAGGATGCTAGATTCTTGGCGAGTCTGATGGCACGATTATAAAAGCGGTCCAGCTCCTCCATGATGAAGTTGAGGTCAGAGGAGAGGTGCGGCGCTGCAGTGAAACGCCAGAACAGGGCCGGGATATACAAGAGGATGGCCAGTAAGAGCAGAATGTATGGGAAGAACTGAGGGAAGAAAGGGAAGGAGAAAACAAGAGAATAAGAAATGGATACCCACATAATGACCCTGTCAGCACTGATGACTCTCGCTGGCAGTGCATGTTGTGGGGGGGGGGGGTCTATACCTTGTGCAGCCATAGTGGTGAACTGTCAGCTTGTTGCTGTACTGCTGCCCAACAAAACGAGTCCACATATGCGGCCTGTTTCCAAGAGAAGTTAGTGGGAGCAAAGCAGCTGATCTGGGTGCCTGGATGACGGAAGTGAAGAATTAGTTGAATTACATTTTGGTGACTCAGCAAAGAGAAGGAAACACTCCAGCCCTCCCTCTCCTGCACTAATTTGCTGGGGCGTTGTTCTCAGCATACTCACTAATTATGGCTTCCATCCCCTTATTATGGTGGGTGTACAATGGTATGCTCAATCTGGCACGTTCAATTCAGAGATGACCCACATAGTCAACAGACAGTAATATTTTGGCAGCACAGGGGCTGTTATATTAATATTACAGAATGGTGCTTCACAGAATTCTCATTTTCTTTCAAGTACAAGTTATATCAATTACAGTATCAGTCATAGTAGTACCAGTTATATAAAGTATGTCAACGTCTGCTTGTGGTTGGAGCATGCAGCAGTGGGGTTTCAAGTAGGACAGCTAATTCTGCCATACTGCCCATGCAAACGTGACAATGTCCAACCCAATTAATGCTTAATTATTGGATGATATTCACATGACATGCAAATATTTATTTTCCAACACTATTACAATCTAAGATCAGTGTGAAAAGGAACAAGTATTTTACTTAAGTACAAATTTGAGGTATTTGTTCTTTACTTTAGTATTTCCATTTTATGCTACTTTACACCTCTACTCTACTACCTCTACTTACTCCACTGCATTTAGTTGACAACATTAGTTACTGGTAACTTTGCAGATTCAGGTTATTAATATAAAATATGAATCAACTAATAAATTATGAACTGTCATCATGGAATCAGTTAGCCGGATGTATATAAAGTAGTTATAATTAGTCCTACCTTTCCAAGCTGCAACAACATTAGATGCATCACTAATTATAATCCAGTGATATGATGTCACACGTTATTCTGCATAATGAGTAATTTAATTTCAGAATATTTTGATGCTAATACTTTTCTACTTTGACTTGCGTATGATGTTAAATGCAGGACTTTTACTTTTTGCAGGACGTTATTTTTATACCGTGCTAATTCTACTTTTACTTCTTTAAGTACTTCTTCCACCACTGTGTATTAAGATACCATAGAATTAATTAAAAATATTTCTAAAAAAAAAAAACTTTTCATTTTTTAGACCATATTTGATTTAATCTTAATTATTCACTGGCCTCTAATTATGCACATCAGTCTGAACACAGTACTTCCCCTTTTGCACAAAATGATTTTCCACAGAACACATTTTGATATGTCACAGAAAAATACAGGTGTAAATAATAAAAATATTAATTATTAGTGGGACACTTGAACTGAATGGAGCCCTCCTTATTAGTGACACCTGCGCTTTTCCTATTGTGATGTGTCAATATGTCTGATAATTAAAATATGCAAACAAATAGGGGTCATTAATATTTTGAGCTTGTGAATTTCTTTCTTACGGCTATAAAACTTTATTACACATTCACAAACTTGATTTATTTCATTATGCATGCATGCAGTTCTTTTTCCACATGCACATCTACATCTCATTTGTCTCATGTTGAAAAGCCCACCTGAATCTCCTCCTTTGTGACTGCTATAGATTTAATAAGGAAAAACCAGTGTAGGAGGGTTTTGGCCCTAATGTGCATTCACTTCACACTTGCAGTGTCCTGGATCCATCCTGTCTGAGGGCCTCAGTCTAACAGGACTTCACAGATAGTGATAACAACAACAACAGCCTGTGGGTATTAAGACCTAAGAAGATTATTTGTTAAACAGCTCATGGATTTTGTTTTTACTTGATTACAGTACAGTATAGCTGAAGTGCCTGTCAGTATATGAAGCTGTCCATTTACCTAAAGATCTGCATCATCATCATCAGCAGCAGCAGCAGCAGTAGGAGTATAAGCCTACCTCACTGTCTAGGCGTGACAAAAGCAGAAGGGTGGAGATCTTTATTCACACCTCTCTCTTTCTTATCATTTACTGAATGTTAATATCACATTGCTTCACCCACCACTGCATTTAAGCGTGATCAATCTAAACAAATATTGTGATGTAGCACAGGGGGACGACAGAGCCAGGATCTCAAGCTTCTGATAATATTCTGTTAATATCACAACCTAATATGATGAAGGCTGACAAATTCAACAACTCACCCACTGACACCTCCTGAGCAAAGGCGAGTGAGATGAGAAACAAAGGCAGCCCCACCGCCAGAAACGTGACTATCTTGTCCACCGCCAGCTCCAGACGCACCCCTTTGTACTTCGCCTCCGTGGGGTCCTTCAACAAAAAGTCGGAAAAAACGTACTCGGTGGCTACGTGGGCAATCGCCATGACGGGCGGGAACAAAAACAAAACAAAACTGATACTGTCTAATTGATGGAAGAGTCAGTCATAAAAGAGCCCCGCAGCGTAGAAATGTGAATAACGTATTAAATCCTGAGCCGTTATTGTTTACCCATCTATCCATTCACTATACTGCCACTGATGGTTGCACCTGCTGTCCCGTTACAATGATCCAGACTTCAGGGAGCCGGGGGGGTGGACCGGCTGCCTGCCAGCCGCTAGATGGCGCTCCACATTTTAAGATGATCAAACCATAGGCCTATACGGTATATTTATACAAGAGATTTTTAATGCAAGAGATAAATGTAGGCGAGTATAAAGTGCAATGTTTTCCTCTGATGATGGTATTGCATGGAAATACTCCTAAATGTATTTACAGTACAGTACATGAATACTCTCCATGTAATTTTTTAATCTAAAGTCTCTTTATTGGTTGCTAAGAGAGAAAAGTTATTATAGGGACTGTTACTTTTCACAGCTGTGAGGTATTGACTTTATTTAACAATGAATATTTACCCAAACAAATATAAATTATGACATACAATAGGATAAATCAAATCAAGATTCAAGATGTCTATTTGTCACATGCAAATTGTACAAATACAACAGCAGTGAAATGGGGATTGCAACAACTCCAACACCATTGACTGTGCAAAAAATGCACAAAACACACAAGAAATATAAAAATATATACATTTAAAAAAAAATTGAACAATATAAATTTTGAAGCTATGTACAAGAAGAGATGTGTCGAGAAACAACGTGACCAATGTAAACATGTGCAGTGTGTAGATCAATATCATCAATAGTAATATACTGAATTTTAAAAGATGCAGAGTGCGATGTGAATATGAGAATGTCCAAATGCTGTGTTTAACTATTGACTGTTTATCAAGTGACCGAGAACTACACACTGCCATTTTAATCTGCAAATATAAGTGCGACCTGTAATTCTGCAATTTAGCTTGCATGAAATAATAAGAAATGTCCATTAATAATGTATAGGGATACACATCTATGGGTTTAAAAAAAAACCATATTATCATAGCTAGATTATTGATAAAATACATGATCTTCTGTCACTTCCAAATTTTGTAGCTCAATATAAAATGATAATTTACTGCATCAAATCTATTTAGGCTTACCCAAAAGACAATTTCAAGATTGAAATTAATAAAATTTTGTTAAAACTAAAGACAGCCAAGGTGTTTGTTTAGTATATTGCAAATAGGACTAACTTTAAAAAAAAAAAAAAAAAAAAGGCTGTATATCTTATCGTGAATATCACCCGTTTCAACATGTCAATCCTGGTGTTTGTTTTTCTTTATATAGTATTCAACCATCGGTAGGATTACCACAACCTCTGGGGGAAGTTAAATTATTGAAACTGAGGTCAGGCCACCGTGGTCTTAAAGAGTGAGCTGAAGAAAAAAAGCATTCTGATGGGAAGTTGTCAGCCAGACTGGCCAGACATGTTCTTCTACAGTGCGCAAATAATGTTATGCAAATGAGGAAACGGAACCTAGCTACACTGGGGGAAAAATGTCTTTAACCTCTTGAATTCCCCGAGAAAACCAGAAAACTGCTGTAATTCCTCCATACCACTTATTTGTAATCATGTTGTCCGGACAGAGGGGCAGCAACACACCACCGCTGCATCTAGATTACCATACGAATGAAAGAAGAAGAAGAAGAAGAAGAAGAAGAAGAAGAAGAAGAAGAAGAAGAAGAAGAAGAAGAAGAAGAAGAAGAAGAAGACGGTAATATTTGCGACAAGTGTGTGTACTTTCTGGCAAAAGTAGGTTACAAAAAGGTGTGGGTTTCTAGGGAGACGGATGGGGGGGAGCAGTCCTCTGAGGAAGATGTGAAAGACGAGAACTCCTCAGGTAACTATATAACCAATTATTTTGGAAATTGCGCGCCATTATCAAATAACATTAATTAATCAATGAACGGGAGTATTTGGGGGAGTAGCTGTGTGTCGGTTAAACAAGCTAACTAACAGTTTCCTTTTGTTAGCTTAAATGTGCGGCGAGCTTCAGTCAAAACAGTTAACGTTAATTTAGCTAATTTCAGGTAACATTCTAGGTAGTTGACCAGCTAATTCCACCATAACATTAATACACGCAGATAAACGCATTACGTTAGCTGGCATGTAGCTCATATAGCGCTAACGTTCGTTAACTTCAGTTGATTTCAGATAAACTGTCCAAACTTTCAAAGCGTGATGCGCACAGTCCTGCCCCCTTTGTTGATTTAAACTGCTGATACAAAGCTGTGTTGAGTCATATGGACTTGCACGACCTGTGCTTTTATAGATAAGTAACTCATAGGTTTTAGTGTCTTAATGTAAACGGAAATACCTACACACCGGGTCATTAAGCGGTGATGTAAGCGCAATTAACTAATGTCATCTTTGGACTTTCGTTTCCTCTGAACAGGAAAGCATGTGAGAGAAAAGAGATGAAAGTATGGTGAAAGACCTCTCTGGGTTGTATGATGGAAGGACTGGGAAATGAGAGGTCCATATGCAGCTCTAGACCATACCCATGGCTCAGCCACCCCAAATCAGACGTGTCAACTCTGTTATGGAAACTCAAAGACTGTTTCTCCACCAATGAGACAAACTCTCTTCATCACACAGATACAGAAGTAAGTACTTATGTGTGTACAGTCCAGATATCATTACACGCTGGCAGTTCACGGATGCATAGAGAAGAGTGGAGTAAGTTGAATCGTTTTGCATTGCAAACTATTTGGTGTTGAATATCAATGAGCCTTTTCAAATTTGGTATGAACATCTGTCCTGGGTGATCCAATCACAAGTGGACCTTGGACAAAGTCCTTCATTTTACATTTGGCATTAACATGCATATCCACATGCATCTCGAGTGATCAGATCTAACTTACAGACTTCCAGTTCTATATGCAAATAAACAGATATATCACTTGGACAAAAAGAAATGCTGCTTTTTACACAAAGAAAGAAATGACTTAATGTCTAACTTTTGCCAAATTTACAAGAAGGCGCAAATAACTAAGAATTTGTTATTGGCAGCATTTCACAGTTTGTAATTTTCTCTGAACGCAACAACTCTGATAACTGAGTGTTTTTTATTTTGTTTTTCTTTTTAAGGGAGTTTCTTTTTCTTATGGGCAACAGAGAAGCAGACTATATTGGTTACTGTCTACTGTATCTGTAATATTTGACATGTTTAGCATCAATAAAATGTTACTTTCATAAATTTAGTGTAAATGTTGAAGTTGGTTGAAACGGTGTGTTCAAACAGCTGCTAAATGTAGGCAGTAAAGACGCACGGAGCAGCAGATGGGCTGGTACAGTGATGCCACTACAAACTGACACTTTTTTACAAGGAAATAAACAACTTGATGTATTGCATTTAATGCTGAATTTATAAGAAGGCACAGATGATTTAGATTTATTGGTCGTAGGTGTATTGCCAAGTTTAAATTTCTCCACAGTTTTTAAGGACAGTTTTTAAGGGAGTCTGGAAATATTGTGATTACTAGTACAATCAGACTGTTCACAAACATCTGCTGCTGCATTGTTGTTGTGGCTTCCCGTTGTTTTGCAGAGGACATCAGTTGTGGCCCAGTACACATTTGCGTTCACACTGCTGAAAGCATGTAGCCAGATGTGGCCTAGACT
The DNA here is from genome assembly GCA_037974645.1 of Hollardia meadi. Lineage (NCBI taxonomy): Eukaryota > Metazoa > Chordata > Actinopteri > Tetraodontiformes > Triacanthodidae > Hollardia > Hollardia meadi. Next base: position 10,914,694 of record JBBPCS010000283.1, read on the forward strand.
GTGATGGAAATTCTGATGATCAGATCAACTCTGATGAAGAAAGATTGAGGAGACTTGAATGTGTTATGTTGAAGAGTTTAATGGTGGATGCTCCGGAGGAGAATGGGCTCAGACAATACAAGTGCACACACCGTGTAATGCCAAACCAATTCTGAAGGACACTTCCCTGATGAAGGATACTTTTCTATTGCTGTGTTACTAAGAATTACTACATATTCCAAATAAGGGTATCTTTCACTGTCTAATACTGTGTCTAAAACTGTGTAAGCATCCTATTTGCTATAGAGACATAAACAGAGAAATGTACATACCTCAGTCACGTTGTGTCTAACTGATCACCTTGAATGCATTCTACAGAGGAGCCAGTCTGACCATCAGTTGTCTTCTTCAGACAGTACACCCTATCTTATAACCTTGGTTTCCTAGGTAACGGCACAACTCCCCCTCTGTACAGCTGTTGAGCGCTGTCTCTGCAGAGACGATGCTCGGAGTTGTGGCTGCCTGGGAGTAAAGGTCACTCCGGTCTTAGACCTTCTGATGAACTGAGGGGCAACTACGTGTAATTCTAAGAGGGGTACCCCACATGTTCAGTAGGGAGACGCCTCCGAATGTGGTCTGAGTGATCGACTCTCAGATGTGTTCTCAATGGCTTGGTTGCATTCACACCTGTACTTGTGATCGAATCATGCATGTTAATACCAGGTCTGAACAGGCTCTATCAAGTGCAAGTTGTAGCTTTTAGGTGTTGGTAGAGATGAAATGGTACCTTCTTTCTGTTGGGATTTTGCCACAGCGAGGTGTGTGCAAATTTGTTTAATACTGGTCAGTACAGTCTTTCTGCTTAGGGTGCTATTAAAATCATTGTACCCCCATTCATGTTATCAGAATCAGAAATACTTTATTGATCCCCGGGGGGAAATTGCGTTCGTTACAGTTGCTCCATTCTAGAATAGAAATATATATATATATATATATATATATAGTAGAAAATTGTACCAATAGAAAATAAGAAGTATGTAAATATGTACACTATACTACAATAAAACAAAATATATCTAGAAATAAGAAATGTGTTAAATATGTACAACATGCTACAAAAAGAGTATTGCACAGGTGAGTTATTGCAAAGAGATATTGCATTGTTAATTATTGCACAAATTACTGTACTATTAAGTTGGTAGTGCATGGTTGAAATGTAAATTATACATAAATTATGAGGTTAAAGTTGCTGATGGGTTAAATGAGTCCAAGGGCCAGTCTATTGACTCAGAGAGTCTGACACTCTAAGGGAGGAATTGAAAAGTTTGATGGCCACGGGCAGGAATGACTTCCTGTGCCACTCTGTGGTGGATCTTGGTGGGATGAGTCTTCCATTGAATGTACTCCTGTGTTTGACCAGCACGTCATGGAGTGGGTGGGAGACATTGTCCAAGATGACACGTAACTTGGACGGCATCCTCCTCTCTGACACCGCCGCCAGAGAGTCCAGCTCCACCCCCACAATGTCACCTGCCTTGCGGATCAGTTTGTTGAGTCTGTTAGCGTCCGCTACCCTCAGCCTGCTGCCCCAGCACATTACAACGAAGAGGATAGCACTGCCCACCACAGACTCATAAAATATCTTCAG
>JBBPCS010000283.1:10916420-10934808 GCA_037974645.1 Hollardia meadi
CTACATAATTCCATATGTGTTCTTTCATAGTTTTGATGTCTTCAGTATTAATCTACAATGTAGAAAATAATAAAAAATAAAGAACCATTGAATGAGGTGTGTCCAAACCTTTGACTAGTAGTGTATTTTATTGGAGTCAATGACGACAATGCTCATTATCTGTAAGAGCAACAAAACATTGATTGGACTGTTATGAAATAGCAAGCTGCTTGGGATTTGAGTGAAGTGGATATGAAATATTCTTCCATCCAGATTAACTGCAACAACAATGAAATAATTATTCATTTGAAGCTGTAAAGATGCTTTGCAATTGTTAAAGACTCTCAAAAAAGACACTCAAAACTTTTCTTATGTTTACATCCCCTAAAATTTCTGACCTAGACAAAACTGACTTGTATTGGTCCAAAGTTTGCCACTAGAAAAGTGTTTCACATTCCTCTATTGAAGGGGGAGATGTCTGTGCACTTCCTAAAAAATATGTGATTCAAATGTACACCGGGCGAGCTAGATTTGGTACGTCACAAATACAAAAGCCAATCGCTGTCTAACTTGCAAATAGTACTACTGCCAATGAGCCAGTTCCCAGGCAAACTTGGTTGGCTATCAAGATGTGAACACACTGTAACATCATAGCAGATATTATTGTACATATCACAACCACAAATGCTGCGACAGCCACTGTCAGTTATAAGCTAACAAACAACATAAACAAAAGATGCTAACTACACTTACCATTCTGATACGTCTGCTAGTCGGAAATTTTGGTGCACAACAGACTCCTCATCTGTGTCCGGGTCTGACGCTGAGACTCAAACATGTAACGTTACGGCTGAATTTCTCTCATGTTTCCTCTAACAGCCATCTTGATACGTGCTGATCTTTCACCAGTTAACCTAACTGGGCAGGGCGCAAGGCCTGTGATTCATAGATCCAGAATTTCTCAATGAGGGGGAAAGAGTAGATGTGCTTCCAGTCCCTTATCAGGGTTTTTAAAACTTTTTATTGTGGGAAAACCATGTTGAATAAAATCTTAGTCATACCAGAGTATTTTTATGTATTTAAGAACATGTCTGGGGGAACTTTAAGTGTGTTTGGAATGATTGTTTGCTTACCATTTGCTAGGGTCTCCAGAGAATAGTGGTCCTGAGAACTTCCCTCCAGTGGGTGTCTTCTGGGACATTGAGAACTGCAGTGTGCCCAGTGGACGCTCTGCTGGAGCTGTGGTCCAGCGAATTCGCAGTCGCTTCTTTCAAGGCCACCGCGAGGCAGAATTCATTTGCGTCTGTGATATCAGCAAGGAGAGTAAAGCAGTCATCCAAGAGCTCAACAACTGCCAGGTATCAACAGTAATAAATAAATAAATAGTAATTTAATAGTTGTGCTATTACAAATAATGAGTGCCATTCACATCCTGAATGAAAAGTTATCTACTAGGGGTGGGCGATATGATGGTAGCTTGTATACCATGCAACGGTTCCCATCAGTAGACATTTGGCAATACTGTTTCCAAAGTGGGAGCTATCCCTTAGTGTCTCTCCTGTATATTCGGGCAGGTAATGTAGCAAATCAGGGCTGGATTCTTGCAAGATCCCACGAATACAGCTGCCTTGCAAGATAACATGATTTTCACAGCAAGACTGCTAACCACACTCTCAGTTGGTGATGGTAATGCACCTCTGCAAAAGCAGAAGAAGAGAATGACAAGATACATGCACTGGTATTGTAACTTTAGGGGAAACACTGTGTATTGGAGCCTTCAGAAAAATACAGTGAAATTAACACTTAGATGTTGTATTTCCACGTCAGACATTGACGTCCATAAAATGACATAAACATGTCAAATAATTCCCCACAAAAAAGATGGCAGAAAATTGAACAAAATGGTAACAAGTCTGAAACTATGTATACATAATTGTGCATCCTCAGGTTACTGTTGCACACATCAATGCCACAGCCAAGAATGCTGCAGATGACAAGCTTCGCCAGAGCCTACGGCGCTTTGCTGAGACCCACACTGCACCTGCAACTGTTGTACTAGTATCCTGTGAGTTCAGCTCATATTCACTATAATAAGATGCAACCTTGATACAATAAAGGATTTATTGATAACAAGTGTTATGTTTTTTCATCGTTAAAAGCCGATGTGAACTTTGCAAGTGAGCTGAGTGACCTGCGCCATCGCCATGGTTTCCAGGTAATCCTGGTCCATGGCAACCATACATCTTCAGCCCTACTGCAGCACGCCCACAGCCAAGTGGCCTTTCAGGAGATCACAGCTGACCTGCCACCACGCATGCTTGTCAAAGCACAGGTAGGTCCCACAGATGCTTTATTAGGACTTAAAGAATACCTTTTGATATACTCTGTATTGAATAAGGTAAGTAGGTGCTGCCAAGGAGAATTTCATTTTAGTGTGGACTGGCCAAGAGTGAGGCTGTTGAAATGTCAATTTGATCATCTTAACAATTATTTATTTATGCAATTTTCTTTTAGGGGTCATTAGAATTTTTTTTCTAATTTATACAGCTGTCAGCTATTCTCCAAATTATTTTTCAACTAAAAGGAAGACTATTACTAATTTAAGTGAAAAACAAACCAGACAGGCACGCTGTCTCTTCCTCCCCTCCTTCAGCCCAGTTTCAACCTCCTCTATGTGCACCACCTTCCTGTCAACTGTGACAAGAGCCTGCGGAATGCTGTGAAGCTCAGGCTCCGCCGCCTGTCAGACAACTGTGGTGGCAAGGTGCTGGGTATGTCCCAGGGCACAGCAGTCCTCCGCTTTGGCAGCCCTGAGGCAGCTTTGCGTGCCCGCAAGCGAATGGAAAATGAGGATGTGTGTGGCCACAGAATCAGCCTCTCCTTCTCCCCGCGGCCCAGAGATGATGCAAGTCCTGAACTTATGCTTCAGTCTCAGCCCCATCACTTGCCTCAGACACTGCCCCAGACCTATCAAAACCAGGATTCAGTGTTTGCTCCTCCCCCCTCCATATCCTCTTTCTCCTTCCTGCCCCTGGAGAAGCCCAGGTCACCCAGAAGGCCACGGCGAGCAACCCGCCCGTGCCACACCACAGGCCCAGTGCCTGAACGGCCCTACAGCCCCAGGAGGGGGTGCAGTGGGCCTCCCGGTGGTGCTCCAGCCAAGCCCCATCAGGTCAGCAGACTCGTCAGTGTGAAGCAGTGCCTGCTTCCCCTCCATTGCCCTCTGTCCTTGTCTGGGCTGCTTTGTAAATCACAGTAGCTTCTTTCATCCCCAAAGTCTTTCTAATTGCTGCTTTGACTAACCGCTTGTAGCTGCTCGCTAACATTCATTTGTCTGCCTGTGCCAGCATGTTGCATGTATTAATTGTGGTTAGTGCTTCATGTGTCCCTTATTGTCCTGTATGTACATTGCTCATTCATCCTAGAAATGCATGAATTAGCCCATAGCTTTTGTGCTTTTTTTTTCCTGTCTGTGTTTTGTCCAGTATATCAGTGCTGATATACTGCGTCTTTGTTTTGTCCAAAGTCTGATCCTTGCCATTATTTATTTTGTTGCTGAATTTGGCCCATGCAGGCTGACCTCTGGTGGCTGCACTGACTGACTGACTTGGCTTGTGTTTTGCTTCTTGATTTTAACCAAACGGACCAGTGTGGTGGACTGGAGAAAAATCACAATGTCATGAATTTCTGTATAAATGGACTAAAATTAGGGATGGGCATTTTAAGCTGTCTATAATAATAATAATAATTATTATAATTATCTATAAATATTATACAGTAGGTACAAGTTCTGTAAATGAATTCACCAGTCAGTACCTTCAACAGAACTAAGATGCACCGAATCGATTCTAATATTCATGAGGTTTTTGCAATTACTCAGCTAGTTAAAATGCACATCCTTAGTTTAAACATGAGTTTGTTGTTGCATGACTTTATCCATTGAGATTGGCATACACACACGTATTCACGCAAACACTTCAATGGTATCCATTCAGTCAACATCTGCAGTATCAATATCTGCTGCCTCTGTCTGATGCAGGACCTGGGTAATTTAGAGGGCAAGCCCAGAATGGTCTTCCACCATCTAGAGAAGGAACGTGCCGCTTCCTCTTCCCCCCACAGTAATGGTGAGACACCAGTCCTGGAGCAGCTTTCCAAGCCTGGGCTCACTGGAGAATCCATGTACAGGAGGAGGTACATACAGGGAAAGGGGACATTTGACTGGGGATATAATTTGATTGCAAAATAGTCCTTTGATGATTGGCTCCATATAGGGGTCTCATGATACCAGTATTGATGATAATTATGATAATTAAAAGATGAAATATTTATATCATGTTAATAATAGACTTATGATAATATTGTATACATAATCCAGTTCAGCTGTTGGGCCTTGTGAAGCTTTAACCTTAAATATCTGCTAGTTTGGGCTCCTGTTGTAGAAATGATTCAGAAATAATGGCCAGCAACAGTGCAGCAAAGGACAAGAAAGCAATTGGAAGCCTTGCACAGCGAAGGATGTTGCCTTCATACATGTGTCGTCTCTTTTTTTTTATTCGTCTCAAGTAGAAGAGAGGACTCCAATCCTCGCAGTGTGACTGAATCCCCTGTACAACAAAAGGACAGGAGCTCAGGGGAGTTCCAGATTAGCACACCCTCAGCCTTCAGCAAGTTGAACCTGCACAGGAGCTTTAGTCCCCTCGTCCTGTCTCAGGGCTCCTGGTCATCCAGGTATCATATTGTGCTTAAAATGGAGTATTAAATTATCTGGAGGTGACATATTGCTAATATCACATACAAATTCTCCAGACCATCATAATATTAAATGTAATGTTAATTGTTATTTTAATTTTCTCTTCCCCTTTTCTAAAAAAAGGAGTACGTCCCCCTGCATGTCCAGCCGGTCCTCGCCTCTTCTGGCTGCCCCTCGTAGTCCGTGTCCTGAAGGTCCTCCTGAGCCTTTCTCTGATGGGGCAGAGGTCCAGGTGGCCAACCTGGACTACAGAATGTCCCGCAAGGATCTGCAGCAGACACTATATGACACCTTCTCCCGATATGGTCGGGTAAGACCTATTCCATTGATCTTAATGTATAGATCAAATACACCTGTATCCATGCCTGTTTGTCTGCTTTCAATTATAATAATGCAGACATTATGCATTAAATGAGATTCATCCCTGTCTCAAAACATCTCCTTGTGGATGTGAATTGTTCTGTCTAGGTGAAAGCTGTGGAGCTTAGCCCCCACACTGATTATCAGCTGAAGGCCACCATCCAGATGTTATACCTGCGACAGGCCATAAGTGCCGTCAGTGGCCTGCACCGCTATAAGATCGGAGGAAAGCGCATTCAAGTGTCTCTGATCACTGGTGGCAGCAACAAATCCCTTGCCCTGCTCAGGTACAGTCGAGCATGAATGAGTTGGGGTTCATGGAACTTTCAGATATGAAATATGAATTCGTACATTTCTTTGACTGTTCTAGTTTGGATTGTGGTTCTAAATTTCAACCTTTTAATTATCCAGCACAGAGATCATCAGCATTCTTCAGGATGCACCTGCCAATTGTCTTCCCCTCTTCAAGTTCACAGAGATCTACGAGAAAAAGTAAGTAGCATTGTCTCAAATCATGGCTTTACACACATTTTGTGTGTAGGAATTCCAGAATTATGAGATGCATTTCAAAGTAGTTTGTACTAACAAATTAATTACTTTTTTTTACCTCTAGATATTCCCGTAAGCTTGTAGTTGCAGATCTATACAGACTACCAGAGGTAGTGGCAGTGCGAGAACAGGGAGGCTCAAGGCTCGTGTGTCTTCTGCCCAGCAGCCAAATCCGTCAGAGCCCACTGGGATCTTCCCAGTCCCAGGAGGGCTCCTCCTCTGCTAGTGGCAGCCCCGTGGTGTTTGAGGAGCTGGAGTACCATGAACCAGTCTGTAGACAACACTACTCACAGAATGACTTCAGGTTGTTAGAATTCAGCATAAAATGCACATAGTATATGTAATATTTTGATTAGATGCTTATTTCACTAAAAATTTGTAATAAAGTTTCATTCTCCTCATCAAACTAGTGTTGAGGTTTTGAATCATCAACTTTAACTCTTACTGGCACCATCCTCTGAATTATACACCTTTAGCTAACTGTCTGATTGTGTCTCTTGTCTCTTTTTTAGTGAGGCTGACTTTGATCCAGACTCCTATAAAATACCCTTTGTTGTCATGTCTCTGAGCACCTTGGCCTCTGAGGTCCATAGTTTGCTGCAGTCGCATGATGGAACTCTTCCATTACTCAGGTGACAACCAGCTCTTCATATTCATGTTTAGAGCATGTTTCCACACATTATAAAGTCAATAATGTAGTGTATTTTCCATTTAGTTTTCCAGACTGCTATGCAGCAAAATTCAGCCCTCTGCAGCTGGGCAATGAGACACTGGAGGACGGTGTTCCTCTGGAGCACCTCATTACCTGTGTTCCCAGTACCACAATAGTCACAGCTCAGAATGGCTTCAAAGTCATCAAGTGGATCCACAACAAGCCACCAGCACCAAACTCTGGTAAGAATATTCAAAATCTCAAAATTTTGTTTGAGGTTGTTTGTTGACCTTCCTATAATTATCACAGTACCTACACAGTATTCCTTATCCAGTCAGATATACATACAGTATTTCAGACATTAAAATTTTTTTTTATTTTTTTCATGCAGAGCCGTGGATTCAGCGCTGCAAGAGTCCTGTTGGTAACCCACAGCTCATTCAGTTCAGCCGAGAGATTATTGACCTGCTAAAGAGTCAGCCATCTTGCATCATGCCCATGAGCAAGTTCATACCCTCATACCACCATCACTTTGCCAAGCAGTGTCGCGTCTCTGACTATGGCTACTCCAAGCTGCTGGAGCTTCTGGAGGCCGTGCCACATGTCCTCCAGGTATTGGGCGTAAAGAGGATCACACTTTTAAAAAAAAATTTCTTACTTATCCTAATTGTAATTGTTTTATTGTATTCGACATATTGTGTTTTAAATTGTATTTTCCGACAGATTTTGGGCCTGGGTACCAAGCGTTTACTAACCCTGACCCATCGTGCTCAAGTGAAGCGCTTCACCCAAGACCTGCTGAAACTGCTTAAATTTCAAGCCAGCAAACAAGTGGCAATCAAGGACTTCATGCAGGCATACCATTGGTCAGTTAACACTGAGCTGTTGATAATGTCTTCACATTGCCTTTGTCTTTTATACAGGTTTTAATTGTATTTGCCTGTTGGTTTGTCCCAGAATTCTCCTCGTACAGTTGTGAAGAATGAATCATCAGTGTTGTAGATGTTTGTAATGAATTTGTTTACTTTGTATATCAGGTGCTTCTCCAGAGACTGGAGGGTAATTGACTATGGCATATGTGACCTGATGGACCTGCTGACAGAGATTCCTGACACCACAATCACTATTACTCATCAGGACACGGAGACAATCATCTCTGTTCCAAAGAGAGGTCAATTTAAAGCACTTATTAAAAAGACTCTAATCATTAAAATATTTTTTACATTGATAAGATTTAATTGATTCCCTTTTGTTCACCCGCAGAGCGTACAGTGGACGAAATGGAGCGCACTAAGCAGTTTGGGAAGGAGGTGGTGGACCTTCTCCGTCACCAGCCTCACTGCCGAATGCCCTTCAGTAAGTTCATCCCCACCTACCACCATCACTTTGGTCGTCAGTGCAAGCTCAGCTACTACGGCTTCACCAAGCTCATGGAGCTCTTCGAAGCAATCCCCGACATACTGATGGTGAGTTAGAAAGTGTTTGTTTGTACAGTATAATTAATTCCTTGTGGTCCTCAGTGCTCCAACACTAAACTTGAGGAGTTATTGTTCATTCAGAATATTTACTGACCTTCAGGACAAAAGGGAAGTAAGATTTGAATAAAGTACGTTTGGGCAGGGGTATCAAAGTGTATTTCTGGTGTGTAATGATGGCCCCCTTGATGTTTATGACCAGGATACAGTGTTTCCCACAGGATTTTGTGAGACTATGGTGGCTGGCCTTTGGACCATCTACGGGGGTCCGGAGGCATGCTCCCCAGGAATTTTATTTTTAACTTTAAATGCATCAATCTGGTGCCCTTTGAGAACAAGATTAAGAGGCTAGATCATACATAACATGAATATAAATAAGTAACTGAAAAATCTAAAATGTAGAAAATGATAAACTATAACACTGAGCTTTCACTCTGCTGCCTGGTAGTAGCTGTACAATAGCTTTGTCTACAATGTAAACATAAGTCTATAGTCAGTAGTCAATATCATTCCATTGCTTTCCATCTTGCATTAGTCCAGAGTTGTAACTAAACCTTGACTGAGAGACTTGAATGGTCGTTTTAAAATGTGTGCCTATGAGGAGTGTCATCATTCCCACATATTGTCTGGACTGTCTGGTCCCCGCAGAGGTTACTGCTGTAAAGTGTGAGTTCCATGTCGTCCACCCGTATATGAACGCGTCTTTGTGCGTGGAGTGGTCATCTTTTCCAAGCTTCAGTTTATAAACACTGTTGGCCTTTATCAAACGAAACGGTTGTATTTCAGTCTCACTTTTTCAGATGCAAAGTCACAGAACACAGCCCTGCAAGTGGCTGCAGGACACAGACAGACCAACAGATGTCCTGCTTAGCAAGACAGACAGAAGAGAGATGTGCTGCGAGCTAGCGCATCATGCAACGTTTGATGTTACTAATTTGTTGAGATCAAACATAAGTTTACCTGATAACTGTTCCTGCAATTCACTTTTTTTCCCTCTTTTCTTGACCAGAAGGATAGTTTAGCTTTATCCCCTTATTGAAGTTGTAAACATTGACACACGCTTTGATAGGAAGTGGAGGGGGTCGTAGTGAGCGTTTAGGTCCACTCACCTCTGCTCGGAGTGTGAATGTATGTGAGAGGGAGTGTGAGTGTGTACAGCAAAGGGCAGGGGGTTAACTGGCTGAGAATATGAGATTGCTGAAGCAGTGACGAGAGATCTTTAATGTAATTATGAGACTACGGCAGGGAAAATTAGACTATGGTCGGCTGTCATAGTTTAGGTAATTGATGGGAAACACTGGGATATTCTGTCAATACAGTGACAGTTTTTAAGTATCTGCATCATTACTTTGTATTTGCTAATTCAAACTAACCTAATAACAGCTGATCAGCATTAGTAGTTGCTCCTCCCTACTTTCATTCATACAGAATACTTTCTGGGTCAGGTCAGGCTCTGGTTGGCTGCTCATGAGTACTGCACTTGGAGTGAACTGTGTTATTGAATCCACAAGCGTAAATGTCTTTCTTTGTCTCTGCCTGAACATTAATTTTTAAACTATCCCCTACCTTGGTTAGGTGTTGGAGTGTGGTGAGGAGAAAGTGCTGACTCTGACAGAAGTGGAGCGTATCAAGGCTCTGGCGGCTCAGCTGGTCAAGCTGCTTCGGGCTCAGAAAAACTCCAGCCTTCCTGTCAGCCAGCTGCTCACTGAGTACAGCAAAACGTTTGGCTATGGTCTACGCTTGCAGGACTATGATGCCAGCTCCCTGCCAGCTCTGCTGAGCAAACTCTGTCATGTTGTCAAGGTAAAGAACACCTCCAAGGATTCTATATTACATTTATAGATACTAAAACTACAGGAAACAACTGCCTAAAAAAAATCTTGTTTTTTTCCCCCCCAGGGACAGATGGCATTACTGCCATTTTAGAAATTGATTTAGAAAAAAAGTCCACTGTTGCTTAGTTTTCTTTAAATCCCAAAAATGGTACTGCATCAATTTATATAGCACTGTAATTATGCATGCTTCATGTAAAGTTATTGATCCTTTTTTGTCACAAGAGTCTTGGTATTGTAATAGACTGTGTTCTTTGCTCTTGGATGTGTGTCTCCAGACATTCAGTATAACAAAATATTGCTGTTCTTGCAATGCTTCAACACTACAGCTCCATTTAAAGTCTAACCAGCTCATTAATGAATCTGTCGATCATGCATTAAAGACAATAACCTCTGACAAGTTAATTTGGAAACTTTGCAACAATTTGATATAGAATTGCCACACTCCACAACAAATTCACAGCAATAAAAGACACAAGTATAGGACAATAGACAACGGTCGTTGAATACAGCTTCAGCACATACATACACAAGGAAACCTGATCAAACAAACTTTCTTTTCTCAAAAACTTCATGAACAAGAAACAAAAGCATTCCTAGGGTGACATTAGTAATACAAAGAAAAAGAACTCAAATTGTCTGACTAGTCCCTAGAGTGACCTAGAGCAACTTACAGACACTTAAACTAGAGAAGCTCCGATACCAGCTTTCCTTCCTGATACTGATTCTGGTACCTGGACTTTGCGTATTGGCTGATATCAATCCGATGTGTGTACATGGCATCGCTGGGAAGTAGCGGAGTCCTGTTTCTAATAAATAAAACGTGGCATTGAATCGGTGGATACACTTGTGGACTTGCTCATACCTGATCCAGCATTTTAGGCAGTGTCCGAGATAATTCTGGTATTGGAATAACCCTAACTTTTAACTGCACTGTTGATGGTCCTCTCTTGGTAAGATCAGTTTTCTGAACCACTAGTAAGATACCAAGCAGCCTCTCTCTTTCCATTTCAAGGTGGTGGATGGCTCCGAGGGTCGGGAAGTGCAGTTGATCAACAGGAAGTCTTTGCGCTCATTGACTTCCCAGCTACTGGATCTGCTGATGACCCAAGAGGATGGGCAAGTCACCAACGGTCTCAGAGTGGAGGCGCTGAGTGAGCGTTACTTCATGGTCCATGGAGCCCCACTCAACCCATGTGAATATGGGTTTCTCTCCCTCAGCGAGTTACTCAAGAGCCTGCCCTACCTCGTGGAGGTGAGTGGAAGTTTGAGTTTGTTTTTTGTTTTCCTAAAGCTCCTTCAAGCTTTAGCATACATGTACTCCCACGTAGAGGCAGAGCCGAATGTTTGATCTTTGTTCTTCCACAGTTGTACCATGAACAAAGCGATGACAACAAAGCTGGGTACACCAGCAGTGGTCGTGGTGAGGAGTGCGTCAGGCTGACCAGGCTTTACCAGTTTGCCCGTAACGTACGGGCCCTGCTCCACACCTACCATTACAACCAGATCTTCCTGACTGATTTCCAGGGAGCTTATAGCAAATTCACAGGCTGCTGCCTTGAGCCACGTTCCTACGGATACATGAGCACTGATGAGCTGCTGAGCGCCATTCCACAGGTTACTGAAATCTTATACTTCAATCTTATTCTGAGCTCGTCAATCACTTGTTTGTTCAGGTCCTGGACAACCCATGACATATTACAGCATCATGAAATCGTAGATAGCCTTTGTAGTTTGTTATTCTTGTCTGTGTATTTTCTTTGAGTGTTTTGTGACATGTCATCGTCAGGTGATCTGGATCAAAGGACACGGACGCAAGAGGATTATCGTTTTGAAGAACGATATGAAAAGTAAAGGTGATTAATTTCCTAAAGTCAAGCCTATCATTGACATATACACAGATTGTCATGTGATCATTTCAGCCAGGGGTCTAAAACTGTAGGTGCTCCCTGTCAAAACTTGGGAAGTGATTTTCTGAACTGCGCTGTACATACTGTGTGTATTTATTTATTTTTTTAAGCAAAGGGAAGCTCTTCAGCCTCCAGCAGCCCCCAAATTGAAGAGAACATGGAGAGCCCGAGAGACAGCCCAATCAGCAATGAAACCTCTGGAGCCCAGAGCCCAGGTGACACAGGCCACATAGTTATTTATATAGATTGCTCAAAATTTTTCTCCTCTTTTTGTGGGTTCATGATTTTGAAATGTGGTGATGTGATTAAAAATTGGCTCTGCTCTAATTCATTTTTTCTCTGATTACAATATAGATGAAACTATGATTTTCTTGTACCTGCCAGGTGGCGACGCAGCAGCAGAGTCGGAGCTGTTGAGTCTGACGTCACCAGTCGACCTGCTCTGTGGTCCGGTGCCATCCTGCCTACCGTCACCTCAGCTCCACCCCGACCCTGTTCTCCAGGAGACCGACCTGATTCATTTTGGGGAGAGAACTCCACCAACAGGTTGGTTTTAATCTATCAAGTTTCATGTATGTGTATTGCATTTTAAGCCCTACTTTACTTTACTTGTACTTTAAGGCAGTCAATTATTTGCGTATTTCACTCGTAACTTTCCTGTCTTTCATTAGGTGTAAGCTCAGTCTGTTCTTGTGTGTGATTTCAGTGAATGATGAACCTGAGGTGGCAGCTGACGGTGCATCTGATCCACCTGACGGCACAAAAGGCACCGCAGTCACCAAAGCTCCACCACCACCTGACATAAAGACCTCCTTGTCCATGGACAGTCCCAGCAGAAGAGCCACACGCAGCAGAATTAAGCTAGCTGCCAACTTCTCTTTCACAGCAGGCCTCTGAACCTTTTTCACACATACACACAAAGCAATACTAGTTCACACATAGTGTAACTCTAAAGACAAAGAGTTGACTGGCTACACTGACGACACACACATACATGACCCCAGAAGAGCGTTGGTATTGTCCCCTCTACATCCCAACATGCTGTTGCATTCATCTGCTTTTTTCTTAATCACTCATCGGCCATCTTTGTCCTCTTTGCTTGCTTGTTTCACAATCGGCGTGTTCTTCCGATGACGTTCACCAAGCTGTAACTTTCTACTTGCAGACTTTCTGCAATTCTTTAATTTGCCAAATTCATCTTCTGTAACGTATGTTTGATTTCATCTGGAGGGAAGTTAAATTGTATTTGAATTAATGTGCATCATCAGTTTAGAGACACTTTGTGTCAAAGAACCGTCGCTGGCTTACAGTGAACGCTGAGTCAAAAAATTTGTTTGTCACTGTATACAGAGTATTAGGTAATATTGGGAGAAAAGCTAAGGATGAGTAAGTGAGTTTTTTTTTATGTAAAATCCAAGAAATGTAGTTACCCAAGTTCTCAGTTTATAATGACAAATAACAGAAGGTTTAGAGATGTTTTGTTCATGTACCACATTGAGAAACCTTCATCTATACTTCCTTACTGTATTCCCAAAGACAGAGCATTTCATTTAGGTAATTCATTCATTTTTGAACTCTTTTCAAATTTTCAGATATTTTGCTTTGTAGGTAACTGATGACAACCGAACGGGCCACTGAGCACCTGCCTCGTTAAATTCTCTCAGTCTTGTCTTGGGTAAAGCTCTAAAGCTTCTCTTTGAGGTCTATTCTCGACTTTTGTCTCTGTTGTAAAGCGGCCTAAGGACAGTGTTTTCTGTTGCTTTTATATTATGCAGAGTATTTAGTAGTCTGTGGAAGAGTTTGGCCTGAATGTGTGGCGCATTTATTTGCTGGCAATTCACTGATGGACTGAAGAGATGAACATTAAGCCAACTGTTCAGATAGATGGCATTTGTTAAAGGAAGCTAACAGTCTTTGAATAGTTGGAAGGAACCATGGATGATAGGGTTTTGGTTGATATTGCCACAAGCAGTGCTCTCAGGAATTTGTATTCTTGTAGTACATTGGCCTAATTTATATCAAAGATTTTGACTTTTCTCTCAATTGGCCACTAATGAAGGCCTGAAATGGGGAAAGGGGCTATTTAATATTCCGCCCAGGTGCGCGCTTGGACAGCAGAAACTGAGCTCTACTTTGATTGTTCAGCCAGCAGCCTGTGTGTTTGTGTTCTTTTAGCTCTTTTTTGTCTGCGTACATGTGTGGTTTACACTGGAGTAGGTGGTGTGAAATATGCATGGTGTGCATAATTGAGTTTATGTATGGTGTAAGCCCAGCAGGAGCAGACAGGAACAGATGATGGTAAGACATTCTTTAAGATCAGTCTTTTATTTCCACATTTTAGGGTTGTTAAGGGTTGGCAGTCACCCTTGCAGTTGCCACATAAATGCTCAAGGTTTTTTAAGTTAACCTTGTTGCTGGTAGTCGCTGCTTCTGTGGTGATGTCCACACTGCCTGAGTTGAAGAGTTCGAGGGGAGCAGTGAGCACTCCTGAGTTTTTGATTTTTAATGACAAGGTGAAGGGTTGTGAGTTTTTAGGGTTAAGAGATGGGGTGGGAGGAGGTGTTTACGGAGCACCATGGGGGCTCTGGGAAGCCTCCTGAACAGAATGTGATGTACACACAGAGAGGACCCTCTGCGGCTCTCTGGAATCTGCCGGGCTTTTACAATGGTTTGTATTTGCCACGGTCCCAAAGGAATTGCCACCGCACTTCCCCATCCTTCGCATCCCCCCATTGAGGAGTTTTTACTTACTGGTGTGTGTTTGTTTCTCTGTTTTCCTCTTTCTCAAGTGTTTACAAGACTGCTGGCTGCTGAATTGCTCCAAATAATGTCAGCTGCATATAATGTTCAGCACAATGCAAGCGCCACTGACATCAAAGGATTGTTGTTTGCGTTCAGACAAATGGTTCAAAGAATGGGTTAGTGCCCATTTTATCAGTTTCTGTCCAGTTTCAGTGTTTAACTCTTTAGGCAGTGTTATTACATGAGTTTTCTTTGTCAGACTAGATTTTTGACTTGGTGTGAAAAGCCTTTAAAAGCTGAGAGATTCCACCTGCCAACTCATCAAAATGTTTTTAAAAAAGGGCTGCTAGAGGTCAGGTCTCGTGCAGTGTTTCACTGAGTGTCTGGAAAACCTGTTTGATGAAGGAATAAGCAGCTCAGAAGAATTAAGTTGGAATTGGTAATGCTAAAAAGGGGATGAGATGCTCTCAAGAAATGTCTAGATTTACCTTTGGCAGTGAGAATGTATTACTTTTTATGAATTGGAGCAAACCCTAGCTCTCCCTCAGACCCCTGCAGTGGCAACTGACTCAGGTGAATACATTCAACTTCCCTGCTCAGCTTTCTCTGTTTTGGTTACATCGGTGAGAAGCTATTGTACCTGTCAAAATATGCACTTTTGCATAGTTTTGGTTCATGAAATTAGTTAATGGCCATGAGAGGGATTGAAACATGTTTTTGTGTCTTAACGTTTGTTTCTTTTTAAATGTATCTGACCTTGTTCAATTTTCACTTTGCACGACAATTTCTCCTTAATTCAACAGTGTTCTTATAACTCATGCTTTGTGATTATTTTTTTCTTTACCTGGTGAACAACTGTCTCACTGATGTGTCCTCTCTACGTTCGCCTCCCCCCCTCTGTCTTGCCGCTTTACTGCACCAGAAGTCAAAACAATCTAACATTGTTGAAGGGACCAAAAAAAAATTCCTTAAATAAATTTCACAAGCATCATTTCTGCCTCGTCTCAAATTATTTTTGTGGCCGTTTTGGAAAAAAATGGAGTTGCTCAGAAATCCTGAAAGATGCTCTTTATTTAAACATATATGTACAGGTACAGTTTAAGCTTATTTTCTGCATATTTGTTCAATATTCAATATTTGGACCTTCATTAATTCACTACTACAGAATGCTAAGTTATCAGAGGGATGGTTCAGTTACATAAGGTCAACACTTTGCTTGACATAAGTCACTAATGTCATAAATACACTCAAACATACACAGTAGGCATTTACAAGAGAATCGCATTCATTTCCTGTTTCTCATTTAAAAATGTAAATTCAGAGGATGCAAGTTGTCTGCAATATTATTAATATCTATGAATGATGTCATACTACCACACTCGGTAATTCCCAGTAGCTGTTGGCTGAGATGTTGGTGACTTTGGGGAATGAGCTTTTATGGAGCATTTATTTCAAAAAAACAAAAACTGTTGTGTTGACGTATATACAGGGGTTAACCAAAAATAATGAAAGTTCACTGATGGGAACGTTTCTTCAAAAGCGGGTCATGAGATTGCATCAATTAGCAGCCTCTACAGAGAGAAATGTAAATGTTTGGACAACATTTCACAGTTGAAAAAACTAAGTTTAAGTGATTATACTTTCCTACATGTATATTTTCGATAACTAAGAGGATTCTGTCTGAAAAACTTAAAGCAGATCTCAATGTAATATTGGATTTACTGCATGTATACTCTTTATATGATGCACATTGTGCAGAGTGGGTTTGGAATAACAAAGGCACAATATAAATGTTTTGGGTTTTTTTTTAATTCAAAATCTTCAAAGAAATTTAAATAATTATGCTTTAAGTATCTAAAAGCAAATGGTGAACTATTCCTGGAGTCTGTATTGTCCACTACACGAGAAGATAAACCATCAAAATACTACTGCATACTGTACATACTCATATTTCCATTGGTTTCCATCTCATTACCACTCTTTACCTACATAGTTGGTGCATTTTTAGGGAACATGAACAGACTACTTATTGAGACTGTTCCCTTGGACATTGATGCACCTGCAGGTTGGACACATGATTTGGCCTCTGAAGTTCTGTTCAGTCTAATGTTGCTTTGAAAATGTCGATGTACTGGTTGCCAGACCTCTTTTTAAAGCAGACAAGTGATATTTATTGGCACTCAGCTTAACTTTGCAGCAATGTTTCAGCAGAGCTTTTGTCAGGTTAGTAATAAAGTCTGTTTTCATCAAGTGTTTTTCTGTGTAATTTCTATTAACTTTTCAGAGACACAGAATTAAACCGCCAAAATATTGTTGAGCAGCATTTATATACCAGTCACTTAATCTGCAGCTGTATTGTTAACCTGGGAATAATGAGAAAAACTCATGGGTCTCGTGGGAAAGTGAAAGAGGTTCACTGGTTGGTGGCTGAAATGGAAGAATAAATATACCTACTGTCAAACATGACGGGACGATAACAGATGTTTCTTTT
This sequence comes from Hollardia meadi, assembly GCA_037974645.1. NCBI lineage: Eukaryota > Metazoa > Chordata > Actinopteri > Tetraodontiformes > Triacanthodidae > Hollardia > Hollardia meadi. The sequence continues at coordinate 10,933,164 of JBBPCS010000283.1, forward strand.
TTCCTGTCAGACAGAGAACCCCAGCATTTATACTTCATTTTGTGGATATTGTGCTTGTAGTTCTGTAAATGCTCGCACTCTTTATTGAACACATAATCATAGACCATATTGTCACCTTGGACTTTTATTTACATTTCCCTTTACAGTTCCCTTTCCTTCATGAACACTGTGGTGTGACTTCCCCTCGAGAAGTGATTAGGAACCAGTTCCCAAACTCTGGGTTGAAACCATGGGCTGATTCCTGAGCAGTTTCAAGAGGAAACACAGCTAACAGGTTGTCTGAGTCACAGGAAGTGATGTATGGCATGTCGTGTGATGCAAGTGTGTTGTTTCTAACACGGGGTCATCGAGAGGTCTGCATTAGTTACATGACTGCACACTGGGTGGCTCCACAGCAATCCTTAATGATGGCCACTCCTGACTTTGTGATGGATGGTTTGTTGGGAGGCATCTCCAAGATCTGTCTCTTGGGCTTTGGAGGACCTTGTCATAAAGAGAGAGAGGAAAAAAGAGATGATGACACTGAGGAAGTGAACAATGCTCCTGCACCCCTCTGACTGGGTGTGCTGTGGTGGTCACTCACTTTGTGTGACTTTGAGCTTCTTCTCTAGAGGCGTCAGCTTCAGCCTGAGGAACTCGGCCATCTCCTTGTCCTCCTCTCGCTCCCTGAGTTTAAGATACAATCACGCAGTCAGCTATTTGAACACAGCGCACCTGATTTATAGCACTAGTGCTCTGACCTAGCAGCAGCTGGAACCTCTTAATAGGCTTTTTTTCACAGTAGGAAAAGCATAGGTGTAAATAATAAAATCAATAATGGCTGAATTCTATTTAGCAGCTTTGGGGTCTTGAGGTTCTGTGCATGCTGACTGGGACACATAGACCGAGCCATCATTATCATAACTGGTTACACCTGCGCTTTTTCTGCTACAAATCCAATTGTCAAACGTCAGTTCCTCCATGAGATAAATCTTTAAAACATATTCTTTCTGCTGCACAATAAAAAAGATTTTCACCCATGTAATGTAATCCAAAATATGACAGGAGCCAGAAGTAAGACATCAAGGGTTCCTTCTTTTACAACACCAAATGTAAATGCATTGTTTTGGTTCATATTGTACAAATTGATGAATTTTGTTCATCGCAACATGAGAAATGGCTTGAAAGTCTTTTTTTTTCATCATGTAGCACAGAATAAATAGTAGTCAGAGCTACACAGTGGCTAATATAAGGATAGCAATGTCAGTCTGTCAATTCACCACTTTGGTCCAGATCGACCATTGACATAAACAAAGATGGACGACACGTCTCCACTTCCTCCTACTGTACAAAAGTGAAGCCGAAATATCACCCGAATGATGTCACCAGCGCTGCCATGTTGCGCTGGTGACATCATTCGGAGACTGTGCAGTAGTCCACTTTTAAAGTTGGGTTAGTTTCTGAGAAATACAATTTGCTCATCCAATGTTTTACATCATTATATATCACAAAGTCATCTCTGTGTCACTCTGTGGGCGCACAGGGGGAGGAAGTAAAATATGACAATGTGGAGCCACGGTCATCAGTCAGCCTCCCTCACACACACACACACACACACACACACACACACACACACACACACACACACACACACACACACACACAC
>JBBPCS010000283.1:10934908-10972532 GCA_037974645.1 Hollardia meadi
GTGTGTGTGTGTGTGTGTGTGTGTGTGTGTGTGTGTGTGTGTGTGTGTGTGTGTGTGTGTGTGTGTGTGTGTTGATGAGCTGTCTTGAGTCACACAGAGCCTGACAACAGAGACGTTAAGCACTAAGCAACGTGGCGGCTTAATGAAGCCTTTCAAGTGGGCGTGTGAACTAACAGTATCATGTGTATCGGCTTCATCCGACACCTCAACCATCCCACTGCAGATGTTAGGGGTGTAATGACCCACAAAACACACAGTTCAGTTCGATATGTTACAGCGGAGAGGAAATTTGATACAGTTTTAACACAGAAAAATCAAATGTGACCTGTTTTGCCACTTTCAATTCAGTGTTACAAAGGAGCAATATTGCGACACTTTATAATAATGTAAAGCAGTATTTCTTGGTTCATTTGCAGTGTTTTCTGGAAATCATAGTGTGTGTCACAAAACACTAAATCTGTGCTTCACATGATTATATATAGATATAAACAAGACACCCTTTCTTTACATCATATACAAGGAGTGTACAATACATATAGAATACAAAGTCATCTGTCAACATGTGTAATTTCATATTACCATATAAAATATTGTGATAGCATAACATTTCAGAAAAAGAAGCTAAGAAACTGAACAGAAATGTCAAAATTATTTAACTGAAAAAACTAACTTTTATTGTATTGAAGGAAAACATTGCATTATTGCCTGTAACGCTCTAATACAACCAAAGATAATTAAGGGATATTAATTAGAAATGATAGAAAAAATCTCTGGCTGGTTTATAAATTCATATCGTCTCACAGTCACCTTGTCCAACCCTACATGATCAATATAAAATAAATAAGTTATAATGGATTCATTATTTAAGTAAGTTTTGAAGCAAAAATGCAAAACATCACATGGTTTCAGCTGTTCAAATTTGAAACTTTGCTGTTACTTGTCTTACACTGTAGCAAACTGAATGTCTTGGACTCTATATGATAGTTAATTCTGCTGGTTTATAATATTCAACAGTGCACAATGAATGACAGGATGTTAAGTTGGGACTTTAATTCCTATTTCCTCACGTGCTGTATCTAAAGCAGTGACATAAATGAACACTAGAAATACATGTTGGTCAGATTATTACTGTAAGAGGCTGGTGATGATGCATTAGCCGCAGCTCCAGTCTGTACTGAGCAATACAACAGAACCACCGCTGTGAACAACAAAATGTACCACTTCAGTATGTGTCTGATCAATTTATCAACATCCATGTTGTCATGCAGCACAGACCAATCACATGACAAAGGCAGCGAGCATTTAGAGGGGGAATAAATCCAGTAAGTTATTCAAAAACAGATCTATAATCCTTGAAGCTAATGTTGATGAGGAGCAAATGAGTTCATCATGGTGACTCATTCAGCTGTTATTGGCATGTCCAGCTCTCTGCATAATCAATGGGCAAATGGGCTTCCTCCCACAGTATCAGACAGCCTTAAAAGAGTCAAATTATATCACAAGGTATCAACACTTGCGTGTCTGTGAAGCGCGTCACAAGTGTCCACTGTGTCATGGCAACGCAGAAAACCTCGTCTTCCATGCAAGAACAGCAGCAGGATTTGTTAAGAAACTGTACTGATTGAATCTTTGTCGCACTCTATTACATTTGGTCTTACAAAAACACACACACAACAAAAAAGCTCACATGAAGCGCAGCTCTGACTCGCGGCGCACCAGGACCTCTCGCAGGCGCTGGATACGAGCCATCTCCACCTCGATCTCCTCTGGAGCCATGGTGCTCTCAGCCATGGACACATCTGAATGACCTGGGAGAGGGGAGGTGACAAACGGAGTGAATATGAATATGGAGCAAAAGAAAAGAAATTTGTTTTCCCAGAGTTCCTAATTTTTTTTTTCATACTTACAAACTTTCTCAGCATCTCAACAAGCACGTTTCTCACATTGTCTCCCTGTGACATTGTCGCCTCACATCAACCAAGAACATTTAATATTTGGACAGAGAGCAGCATGCGTAAATGAGAGAGGTGATTCACAACAGTGCTTCAGGTGCAAATGGCTGCTTTGCATTGAAAGGCTTCAGCCACTGGTGAAAATGTGTGTGACACAAAGAAAAGCATGTGATGTTGTTGAGGTGTCTGATGATGTGGAAGAGAAAAAGAATGGTACTGACATGGATCAATGAGCAGCTGTGGCTTCTTGCTCAGTGGGTCATCCCTCCCTGAACTGGACTGCTGACCTCAAACTCTCCATATCTGCCACTCAACACTTACCACACTGACCAAACATGTATTGCACTGATCAATTGACTGACCACTGCAAATGCAACAGACTGACCTTTACCAGCATCTTACAACTTACAAGGAACAGTATGGATCTGGGCTCGTGATACAAATATATTTCAACAATGTGTGAAAGTGTGAAACTGAGGAAGTTGTATTTCTACAAAAAGTCCCATCAGTCTCCATCGCAAATCATCAAAGCGTTACACCTGCGTTACAAACTGGGGGTGTGGAGTCGAAAGATGTGGATGTTTACCAGGAAGGTTGCACTATGGGAAGTGTAGGATCCAGGGGTTAAGGGCGTCAACCATACTAGGTAAAAAAAAAAAGATATCTGGGCCTCTGCTTAAATCTTGACCTTATCTTCCCCCCATTACAGAGACATAATAATCACTCGAATACCCCTTTAAAACAAGATAAAAATGAAATTAAATAATCTCATAAACACTGTTAACTACGACAGTGTCATAATATGCCACCGGTCACATATCAAACCTCACTTGGTGTCTCTGCAGGCATGAACCGTTAACATTCATGCAGGACATGAATATTTCACATGAGCCAGCCAGCAAGACTGTGTCAATGAAAACATGCAGCTGACACTGATACCTGCAGGCAGTGGAAAAGATACAGCAAGTGACAGTTATTTCTGTTACTGACTGATATGCTCATTATGTTGTATTTTAAACGTTAAATTGTTTTCGACTATCATGTGTCAGAAAATAGTGAGGAATTTCCTTTATTCCTCACAGTCCAAGATGATGTCTTTAAATGTCTTGTTTCCTCCTGCCAACAGTATAAAGCCCAAAGATATTCAGTTCTGTCAGGACCACTGTAGTCAAAGAAACTTATATTTGCCAGTATGGCTCTGTTCTGGGAGCTCCCTGCCCTTCCACACGCCTACATGGAAAGCCCAAAGCAGGGAGAGCACACCTTCCTGCCCTTCCATGTGCCTACATGAAAAGGCTAAGGCAGGGAGCTAAGCAGCAAATACCCCCGGGTTACAGAACAGGGCAGGCATCAATGACAAGAGAAATGACATTGACTAAGTCAGACACAACATAAAAAGGAGGAGCTGGGTTGTAAAGCAGCTTGCAGAGGAAGCAGGAAGTGTAAGCAGGTCATAGCAGCTTAAATAGTGCACCTTGTATGAGTTTTGCCAATTGAATGCATAGAAGAGTATCAGCTGAGCCATCAGCTGACGTGGGCTAGCTTCAGATCAGCTGATTTAGCTGAAATTGTGAGCTGAGCTTGACTTCCGTGGCCTGCCAGAACTAACGGCTAGGCTATGAAAACCAGCAGATATCTACATCTGTAATGCTGGAACCAAAGATTATTTGGCATTTTTGATTAAAAATTACCTTAAAGACTGGTTCACTTTTAAAAGTCTATATCCATTGGGACACTCACTTGTCCATATCAATGTTAAAAGAGTTCATGGTATCTGTAATCATTCCTCCTGTCCACACTGGCTGTGAAGTGATCCCCTCCTAACATGACTATACTGTGACAAGATCTCCAGTCACAAGCTGATAGATCTGAATTAACATACTATTTGCACTAATGTGACACATGACTCTTATCCAAAGAGGGTCTTTGTAATATTGGAGGACCGGATCAGCTCTTTGTCCTCATGCTGCAACATGAGCTGCAGACTGTGTTTGTGGTCCTTTCCATGGACAGAGCTGACTCACCACAGCAGACGGAAGTCTGCACAGGAGGGCCCCTGCTTTGTTTTTGCCTCGCTGATATTAAAACGTCACCTAACGTGTCTGCTCACTTCTGGAACTGCACCATGATACGAAACACAGCATGATAAAGATTGAAGTTTTTATGCTTTTTTCCTCTCCATCTTGTTTTTCTTCGCACACTCCTCTCTGTCACTCACAGCCACATGCTTACCATCAATAAGCTGAATTAAGTCCCGACTGGTGGCAAAATGCCAGCTCAATAATGTCTTAACAGCTCCCTCTCATCTCAACAAGCTGCTCACACGCACCTAAATACATACTCAGCATCACAAACATCACAAGGACTGAAGAGCGTCGACACTTCCTAAACAAAACCTGCTTGTTCACCAGAGACAGGCGAGGTTAACTCTTAAGTTTCAGGCCAACACGAGCAGCACTGCTCCTCACATCACCTGCAGATGTGAACCAGTGTCCTCCTTATGGACATAATTTATCAGCTTGAAGTACCCCAGTTTTGCTAAAACAAACTGGCTCCTCTTTGTACTTTACGATTTCATGAGGTTTAAAGATTCGGGGAAGCCTGGATCGTGCATAGTGCAGCAGCCATTTGGGGTTCAGGGAAATGTCAGCATCTGTATCTGACAGCCAGTGCTGACGCCATCCTGACACATCCTGCAGTCACACTGTATGAACAGTATAATGCTGCTGATGCGCTGGTGTTGCTGCCTCTGGACCCCCCCCCCCCCCTCAAAAATACAGATGGTGAAAAATAGACAGGAAATACAGATAATAGAAACTGCAGATGAACTTGACTTTAGCTGTGTCTTGTTTTCTGGCTGGTTGTGTGTGTGTGTGTGTGTGTGTGTTTGTGGTATAAGGACAGAAAGCAATAGCTGGATCTGTGTCTAAAAATATCCACTGCATTTTTTTCTTCTTCTCTCTGACTTAATCTGGAAGTTTCTTCCCCACCGTGCTCTCCTGTGATTAGTTATTCTCAGTGGAACCAACTGGGACACATCTTAAAGGACGTTATTACTTGGTTGCTTCCATCAACACATGCGTCATTCATTGACCTTTGATAATAGGACAACATAACAGAAACATCCAACATCTGCAACCATTTATGTTTATGTACACAGTTTTACTTACAATATTTTTCAGGATGATATTAGAGCTGAAACGATTAGTGAGACGATTAATTAGAAAATCAATTATTCATGCATGCACTATTCATGAAAAATGATTGTTAGATAATTCAGTATAGCTCTGCAGCTTAAGGTGTTACTTTTTCAGCTGAAACTGTGTTAGAGAAGTGTTTTTTCCAGCTTTATAGACATCTTTGACGCAATAGTCTGTGTTGTTGTCTGTGTCAACAGAAACTGTTATATTTTGTGATCACCTCTGTACACTTTAAAGCGAATTTAAATCCTTGAAAATAATCGATAAAAGTCAGGAATATAGCCTTATTTTGAAAAATCCCTCAAACTATCTTTCACTCATTTTGCCATAAACTCAAATATTCCGAATTTAAAAAACAAAAAAAAACCCCAGTCTATTGATTAGAGCAGAGGACCACAGGGTATTGATTTATAAATGTTCGTGCTTCATGCTTCTGCATCAGCTGACCGTAAGTTTTCAAATCGGCTGGGCTTGCTGTATTTGTAGGCTACATCCCCTGGCACGAATCCATTCACAAACCGCGCAGTACCCACAGCGAGCATGTGGAGGAATTAATAGGCCTTTTAACAGCAGCGCTATTGATACGTCCCAAACCTTTGTGAGTCACCTATTAACCGTTTCAATGCTAACTGCACACCGGGCTTCCACAGAGGGAAACACGGCTGCAAACACTGAGACGACAGCGTGCTATCTCTGACCACCAGGCAGTAAAACAACATGTTTTGATGCATGACGCTCACCTTTGTCCGTTGTCCATGCCGTTTCCGACACGGCGCCGTAGCTCCTGAGCGCGCGCTCGGTGTCCGAAATAGATTTCTTCAGTTCCATGTCGGCGGAGTGTGCGCGCGCGCATAAACCTGGGGAGACTTTGGGCTAAATCTACACGGCTCCTCTGTGTGTGCGTCCTTTAGGATAACTCAGTTTCACCCGGTGACAAGGCTCCAGCGACCCGATACGTTGAGCATCTTTTTTCGAGCCCTCGAGTCCCTCGACGTGCGGATGGAGGTGAGGATGGAGGGAGCATGCGCAGTGCGGGCAGGGATGTGAAGACTTGGGAGACACCCACTGACACCGAGATGACGTTCAAATTAAAACAATAGACGCGCACTCTGGAGTTTTTACTGTCACTCAATAAACTATGAAGGCCTATTTTATATGCCAAAGCTCTGCCTGGATACAGTACATGTATTTATTATTAATAAAGGGATGTGGAAGCTAGCAGGGTGTAATAGCTATTTAAGCAAGCGCCAAATGTTAAGTGGTGGGTGTTTCCACAAAAAAAAAAAAGGGGGGGGGGGGTCTAGTTGCAAAATCAGACAGATGGAATCAGTCTGTTACAAATTTAGCAAAGACTTAATTATCAGGTGCCTATAAAGCTTCATTTTTGAAGTCTTAGAAGCGGGGAGAGATGATCTGAGTAAGCCAACAGACAGTGAAAACACAGGCTGCAGAGAAAGTCATGCAACAGCCAGCACATGTTCTACTCAATACTGTATATTCCCAGAAGAGATGGAGACAGAGCTTCAGCTGCATCTAAACGATGAGTAATACAGAGGAGTGAGTAATATTTCAGAACACAGCCTCTGATATTTTGCTATCAGAGGTATTTCAGAGAAGAAAACTGGGTCGGTTCTACAATATATACAATCTTGGGTTCAAGTGTGTTTCCTTTGTGTTGCTGTATGCTCAGTAAACACTCACACAGTGAATCGACAGGATACTTTTAATCTATTCAACAAGACATGTTGTTAATCTCCACCACAGTTAATGCAACTAAAGTGCAAAATGTGATAACATTTCAGGAATAAAAGTACAGGGAAAATCAAGTGAATCAAAGATTTTCTTTAAATGTATTATCTGTCTGAGATGGAAAAAAGAAGATGTTACACTTTGAGAATCACTGCAAGGAAACCTATAAATGTTTTCACTAAAGAGGTCAAATAAAAAAAATGTCTGTAATAGCAAACTGTATTGAAAATGAGGAAAAGGTGCAAAGAGAGACAATAAAGAACATAGAATCACATTAACATAAAGTACGACAACAGGCAGGCAGCATGTCCACATTCAAGTAAACAGACGCTTGAGATGACCATCATTACTAGATAAACTCAAAGTAATCCTCAGTAGTAGCTCATTACCAGAATAGAGATGTAAAGCGACAACAGCTGAAAAAGTGGAACTCATAAAATGTATTTTCAGATATGTTTAGGTGTTTTTGTTGCTGCTTTAAACGATGCACTGTTTGTGAAGCTATATCATATCTCCTGTTTCTCCTCAGCTCATTATTACGGTGGCCGAGAGAGCTAGTGTTGCTAGTGTTTTGTCTATTTGCATGTGTTTTCTTAAGTTGCAGTGCGTTGAGCTCTCTCGGCCACCGTACATTATGGTTCTTGTATATGAAGTATGTAGCGATATGTTATGAACAAACAGAAGAATATAGAATAGAACTGATTATCTGTACCTGTGTGCAACTGTATTTGGCACTTCTGAGAGAGTGATATTTAAAAGTTTCGAAATTTGTCCAAAAGTTAAACGTCTACTCTAATAAATTAGCTGCCACTCCACATTGTGGAAATAATTCTTTCCCGCACTCATTCCAATTTTTCATTGAGATGTTAAGCAGAGGATCGTCACAGCTTCTGTCTCAGATATAGAAGTCCTCATAAATCATACCCATATGATTAAGCATGGTCCAATCAAATAAGAGAACTCTCTTGTTCTAAAATTTATACTGTATGTACATTTCATTTGCTGGAAACTGTTTCCAAGAGCACCTTATAACGTCACTAGGACCCACATTTTTTTTTTTTTTAACTTTGAACTCAAACCCTAGCAGTGATGGTGCAACATCATCCACAGACAGGACTGGACCAGCTGTGTCCCGTTAAGAGCACAGCTGTTCCTGTTTATGTTTTGTCTCCCTCCATTACTACGACTGATTCAACACACTTCAGTTCTGAGCAGGTTTAGATGCTACCGTTGCCTTTCGGGAGCATCTGTCTTCTCCTTGGAGTCTATTTTCTCCTTTGCAGATTCAGCCTCATCCTCTTTCAAAGGGAACATCCATGCCAGAGCAGCACCGGCCGTGCCGTCACCGCTCTGACGTGAGAAGCAAAGGAAAGTGGCCCAGACAAAGGCACAGCAGCCGGTGAAGGTGGTCCGCACGTACAGGGGCACCAAGGCAAAGTTCAGAAGCTGAGGGAGACAGATGAAGATTTATAGTGTATTTATATCATTGTACTGGTATATTACATGTTTTCATATCAATAAATAATTCAGGTTTATTATTTGGGTGGTGGTTTCTAAAATGTAATAATTCCTATGCAAGTATTGTTGTGTCATACAGAGACTCTATTATCTGATGATTGAATTTAAAGATCCCCTCCACTCAAACATGTGTTTTTCTTATGTTTACATCCCCTACAATGTCTGACCTGGACTATACTGAAGGAGGAGATGTCTGTGCACGTCCTAAAAATCTTAAGATTCAAACACACACCGGGCGAGCTAGATTTAGTACGTCACAAATATGAAAGCCAATCGCTGTCTAATTAGCCAACACTCTTACTGCCAATGAGCCAGTTCCCAGGCAAACTTGGTTGGCTATCAAGATGTGAACACAAACGCACTGTGAAAAAAAAGCAGATATAAAGCCACTGGCAGCTACAAGCTAACAAACAACATCAACAAAAGATGCTAACTACACTTAACATTCTGTTGAGTATTTTTATGTACTTTAAGAACGTGTCTGGAGGGAAAGTATTTAGCCCTTACTTTTTAATTATATTGTGTTTCAAGGGTTGCTCAGCAGGTTTGTCTTTCAAAATGAATCATACTGCAAAGATACCAAGATCGGGCCACTTTTAATAATATTACAGCAGTTGTTGAAATGAATGGATATGTGAGGACATTTAAGATTTTAATAGTGAAAAGAATTTTCCAAAAGGTCCACTTACTAAACCACACGACAGGTTTATCGTGAGGCTGTGAGATGTTGAAAGCTCTGGAGCATTGGTAAGTGAACCTTTGTGCTTGGGAGATAATAATATTTACCTGCATGAATGGCCAGAACATGAGCCCCGTCTGCAAAGAGAGACAAACAGAGAGCACGCTAGTGACAAAACTGGAGCCGATGATGACACAAGATAAACGTTATCTTTTAACTTCAGTGACCAGGAGGCATGTGACTCAGATGAAGCATAGTTAGATAACTTCAGCATCGCACTCCCAAATAATACATGATGAATTAACTGTTGTCATGCACAGAACTATGGGTATACATATATAATACATTGTCTTCAAAATCCATTAGCTTTGACTTAGGCACAAGTTAACTGTCGCACCATATCCCAGCTGACACCAGCTCAACGCACTGCAACTTAAGAAAACGCACGCGAATAGACAAAACACTAGCAAATTAAGAATACATCTTCATCAATGTGACAACACGTGCGCTGCAACACAACCAAATATAGAAACGCGATGCAAGTAGCGCAGATGACAACGGATATGGATGTTTCTAGGGGACACTAAAAGGTAATGGACACGGTTTTCTTAATTTGCTAGTGTTTTGTCTATTTGCATGCGTTTTCTTACGTTGCAGTGCGTTGAGCTCTCTCTGTAGTGAGGACTTGCAGATGTGAGCGAGACGAACATGCTGTTACAGCCTGACTGTGCTCCGACTCACCTTGTATGTATTCAGGAATTTTTCTCTCCAGTCTGCCGTGATGTCCTCTTTGCCCTCCAAGAAGCTCAACCCTGGGTGACAAACAAAATAAAGTTAATTTTTTTGGCAATCAGCTGGGAAATGATTTGACTGATGGAAGGCTTATAGACAGTGTACACTATAAACTCTGTTTATATGTGTCTTATAGGAGTAGGAAAAATTGCAAGGTTGCAATTCAGGAGTACAGTAGGAGGACACTGGCCACTGAGGTGAGATAACTTTTAGTGCGTTTCAAAATGTAAATATCCAGCTCTTCTGTGTTTCTCTTCTTGGCTTTTACACAATGGGTTTATAATAAAGCAACTATTATTGTTAAGAACTATAAAGGGAGAGCTATAACTTGATATTATATAAAACATGTGGTTGTTAGCTTAATTGCAAGCAAAACATCCCAGTGTCACTGATAGTGAGTGACTGACAAAAGGATGAGATGAGTATTAATGTTCTTTACATTGTTATATAAGGATAAAAGAAATGCACTTATAGGAATGACTTTTCTTGTTTATGTTCTCTCGATGCAGGAGCTGTGTTACTGTTGCATTTCGGTAAAATTAAACTTTTTAAAATTCATTTTTAAGACTGCCTCCATTTGTATTTGTACCTATTAAAATAACATAAGGAAAACCAACCCTATACTGTATGTCAGCTAGAAAATGCATTGTCACAAAGCTGAAAACATGGCTGTGGTTCTCACAGGACAGCAACACAAACATATCATGATCTTATATAATATGATCCATTGCTGTAGATTAAACTACCCAACAGTATATAAAGTAGTCTACAAATGCTATATACACATTAATGCAGCAGTAGGATATTAATCCTTTATTACTGCACAACGACTACTTTTACTTTTCAGAATTACTTTTATACAAGTACGACAATTTGCTGATAATACATACTTTTACTTAAGTAAGGTTTTGAATGCAGGACTTTTACTTGTGGAGTCTTTTCACTGTGTGGTATTAGTACTCTTAAAGTAAAGGTCTAAATAAAGGTACTTCTTCCACCACTGGGTTTAACTTGTATAAAGGTTTATACCCTTCAAGCCTGCTCAATTATGTCTTTCATATGACCTCTGCTTGTCAAAGGTCTGTTTCACAAGACAATGAACAACTGTTAACTGAACAACTGCAAGAGAAGAGTGCTGAGAGGACTTGGGTCAAGTTACAAATTGACAGGTACGTGATCTTTTGAAGTTTCGAAGTTAACCATTAACTGCTTCTCAGTGTGCCCCGGGGAGCTGTGCTCTGTCGACCCTTCCGTCCTACTACCCACCGGCCGACCGTCCTACCTGTGTAGAAGACACTCGTAGCAAGGGGCGCCGCTGTAGTCTGGTCCAGGAACAGCTTCCTCATCACCATCCCAGCGGAATTTCCGGGAAACCTCCGCTCCAGGAACCGCATCCAGAAGAAATTGAAGTTACCATGGAAACTGAACGCGATCAGGGCGACATTCCGTGTGTGGCTCCAGTCCATTTTCTCCCTCCGCGAAAACCACTGGTGGACGAAGTCCCCTCCAGCGAACAGGCAGCCATACAGTGTAACGTTGGTGATCCACGGGAAACGACGGACATGTCTCACAAACGCCTTTCGCATTATTGTAACGTTGATGCGCGGCATCACAAATACTGTGTATTACCTTCCGGTTCTCGATGGGAAACGCTCATAAGGCTGATCACCGACAATGTTTATATGTTTCTCGTATAATGAACGTCGTAAATTAATATGATCTCAGATAAGGTACATCCTTGTGGTGCACCATCCGACATTTGGCACGGGACTGCGAGTCTAGCTGCCAGCGGTCTGCCGGGTAGGCCGGTAAATATGGCCACGCCCCCTTTTATTATGTTAAAAAATACAAGAGGCTACAGTTCAGGGGCGGAGCCACCAGCTCAACCTGACAGTACCTACACCTGAATGTGTCAGTTTGACCTGAAATTTGTGGCTATATGATGCATCAATCAAAGGGGATCAATGGATCTGGACCTTTTACATTTGATGTTAGCTGATTCACTTCTTTACATAAAACATTTTTGATACAGATCCTTTATTTTAAAGAAATGTGGCGAATATATGTTCTAAATTGAACATTTTACAGTTGAAAAATAAACTCGTCAGTGCTCCCTGATGGACAAACTGCATATTGGAGACACTGTACATTTCTTAAGACAAATATTTGACATTTCTTTGCTGTTATTTCTTATTTATCGGTCAACAGCTACACCAATACAGATATATCTGTCATAAATAAATGTCGTTCATGGGTAATACGTGAGAAGTTGTAATATTTTTTCAAACTATATCCGACCATTTACATTTATTTAGCAGCAGGTACAGTATGTTAAAATAACAAGTTGCACCAAATACTTCAAGCACCTTGCAACCGTCTTAATAACACAGCTGATGGACAGGCCTCATACAGTATACAGTAGGTTGTTGGGTTTATTTTTTAACAGTTTCAAAAGACAAAACGAGTGAAATCATATTTGGCTGTGTTTGACAAGAATCCATATCATCTCTTGCAGAATATTACTGTACACATTTACACATGCAGTTTCCTAAACATACACATTCATAGCCAACTGTACAGCACTATGTAGAATATGTGATGAAATATCAAGGTCCACTCTCACCAGGAAGGTGCGATGATTGTAGAGAAAAATAAAGTTTGCTCCTCTCATTAAAAATGCAGAGCTTAGCAACTAGTATTCTCTTTACTGTTTTAAACAAATTGCCAAAATAAAAATATTCTTAATTGTTGTTGAGCAAGTTCGTCACCTGTAAGCTTTCCTTAACACCATGTCAGGCTCTGCATTTAAGAACCATACACAAGCTTTTACATGTTTTAGCCCATTAGCCCAACTACATATTGTGCATACATTTCCAAAGCATACCTACGTTTTTAGACAGATTTTTGACACCTCACAGAAATGTACTGGTTTTAAGAATGTGCTTTGTGACAGTTGAGGTTTGATTTCCTGGTGACAGGAACATTAACTGACAAACATATAAAGGCAAATATTAGTGTGAAGATAAACTGTATGTAAGACAGCAATGTTAATCATTTCCTTCAAGAATGAAAACAGTCAAGCATAATGGGACCATTGACTGTGTATAAAGATGGACATGAGAGCTCCCCAAACACCTTGATCGCCCCCTGGTGGTGGGCTGCATTATAGGTCATAAACCCCTCCTCAATGATATCAAGTAGGACACGGGCCAAAATAAAAACTCAAAGTACACCTCAAGCAAATTTTTCCCAAAGCTGGTTTCTGTCATTTTAGGTAGTTCTTATCACGCTGATGTATGTTCAATTGTTCATTTTCTGATCAGTTTGGTTTTAATTAGTTATTTGATGTTCCAAGAAGGGGGTGAAACATCATGATTGACAGCTGAGCCCTGCTTGCGATCGAGACTGTCTAGATCACTACTGGCTCCAAATGACATCACCAGCGCATATGGCAGCGCTCGTATCCGGGATATTTTGGCTTGATATTTGTCCAGTGGGTGGGAGTGGAGACGCGTCATCCATCTTTATTTATGTCAGTGAATGGGACATAAATCTTGAATGACAGCAACACAGCAAATGCTGTAAGGTGGAGACTTTACACCACCTCACAAGAATGGAAAAATTAACTGTTACAGGCATGAAGAGAATTACATGTACTCCCCTCCTCACTCTCTACTGCACCAGCCAGATGCATCAGGAGAGCCATTGTTAAGACACGATGAACAAAAAACAGACAGTGGGTGGATGGGTCACAGTGTATCCATTGAGTTGAGAGGCAAAGACAATCAAGTTCCATTTTAAGGTTGAGTGAGAGATAGGAGTAGGGCTCTAGGACTAGACAACCCTCTCCCAGTCGCCTGTTTCAGTCCTGCGGTAGAGCTGTGGCTGACCCCCGGGGAACAGGCTATCAGAGTCGGGGTGTTCTAAAAAGAACCTGATGGTGGACTTCATGTGCTGGACAAAATGTGGCGGCTCAGCCATCGGAGACGTGGACAAGTACTGGGCATGAGAGAGAAAGAGCAGAGTCAAAGTCTGAACACATTTTAGGAGTGCTGCTTCACATTCACTTCCTGAGTGTTTGAGACATAACAGAGACCTTGAGTGAAAAATGAAAAGTAGTATAACCAAGGATAGAGTAGATCACCTTTTCAGGACTACCAATTACTTATACATTTCCCTTACCTTTAAAATTGTGTCATCATTTTGTGACAACCAGAAGGCAATGTCCAGATTCGGAGACCACTTGCAAGGGCCGATTTTAACAAGCCCTTGACTTGAGTCATATATGTCAGCCATCTGCAAGACAACAAAACATTTATTCTATTAGTAATCTTTGTAATGACTTTTGTTTTATCAACAGTGAGATTGTGTTCATTTAGTTTTACTAAATAAAACTACAATTGCCACCCTGCAGTTGTATGCCTCCCCCACATCAGTCAAGTTGCAGTTGTCCAGACTCATATATAATATATGTAGAGAAGACTTTGAAGGAATTTAATAAAAAAGTAATAAGTGCAGT
Source organism: Hollardia meadi (assembly GCA_037974645.1). Taxonomy (NCBI): domain Eukaryota; kingdom Metazoa; phylum Chordata; class Actinopteri; order Tetraodontiformes; family Triacanthodidae; genus Hollardia; species Hollardia meadi. Next base: position 10,949,318 of record JBBPCS010000283.1, read on the forward strand.
TCTTGGCCAACTGGAATTCAGCACTATATTGGCATGTGTGATTCCAGTGAATAATTTCCAGTGAGAAACATGCTGTCGTCACTTAGAGACTATTTTCACTGACAGTGAGCTTCATCACATGGTGCAACAATGATCACCTGAAGTTCAATATCAGCAAAACCAATGAGCTTGTGGTGGACTGCTGCTGTATGACTAATAGTGTGTAAGTTCTTTGAGAGAAACAAGAGTCAAATTTCTTGTATGTGTTCACGTTTGGCCAATAAAGCGGATTCTGATAACACATAAAGAAGCTCAAATTCTAACACGTCGATGCATCACACACGTCTTCAACCCGGCAGCACAGACGATCTGTACAATCAGCTCAGTTTCAAGATGGGCACCATCAAGATTAGTGTCACCAATTCAGTATTCGAACAAATGTGAGATATGGTCACAATCTCACCTTCTGTCCCGGAGTTATGGTTTTGAATAATGGCCAGAAATATGTTTTTGCAGAACTTTATGATGTTACAGTGAAGTTGACCTTTGACCTTTTGAATATAAAAGGTCATCACATAGTCATTTAATCCTATCAGACATTTGTGTGACATTTTGTCATAATTACCCTATGAATTATTGGGTTATGGCCAAAGGATCCTGTTGACCTTTGACCACCAGTTTATAATCAGTTAATTTGTGAGTCCGTGTAGACTTTTGTGTCAAATTTGAGGAAATTCCTTCAAGGTATTTCTGAGATACCACGTTCACAAGAATGCACATGCTTAGAGACAACCCAAAAACATATTTGTTTATGATTAGAATGCCGATAAACGCCACACTTGTGGCATTTTTAATTCACAAATACATACGTAGAGGATTCACAACATATATTATCTAACAGTACCTGTCCCCCAGTGAAAGTCCTTGCAGATCGCAGATCCTCTGCAGGTCCTTTATGAGTGAATGATGAAGGGAACACATCCCCTGTTTTAACATTTACCCCTGTGCAGAAACAGACATAGACACAATATATTAGAGGTCACAAGCAATGAAACCCTTGCATCCCTCTCACTCTGTAGCATATTCATTACTTACCTATTCCATATACCACAGGCCTATGAATTCCATCAGCAACAATGTCATTAATATCTACAAAAACAGAAAACAGAAGGGTGAATCGGATGAAGGCTTGACTGGCAAAATATGTGTATTGTAAACAAGTCAAAAACAAGTATCAAGGTTACCTGTGATGCAACATGTTTCCAGATGAATATTCTCTTTCTGTTTATGGAATGCTGCTGTAATGTGAAAAGAAGTCTTTCTAAGTGTTACAAAGCCTAAATGGTGCCAGGATATTATTACAGACATGAGACATGGGGTGATTTAAAAGATTTTACCCAGTATGTTAAGGCTGAGTTTATGGGATGTTTTTGACTCATCGTTAAATCCCCCGACAAGATGAAGCTCAAGTCTGCATGACAGAAAGCAAAGGAAAAGGAAATAAAGAACATCTAAATAGGGTATACACTTTTTTATGTGTGTTTTTTGTGTGTGTCTGTGTGTGTGTGTGTGTGTGTGTGTTTCATACCTGCCCTCCTTACTGACTTTACTCAGCGACATGACAGCTTTCACAAAGAGCGGGACTTCAGTCCAGGTGCTGGAACCATCGCAGTGGGCCAGGCAAACAGCTCCACTTCCTAATAAAATTCAAATCATGGCAGACATTAAAAATGTTATTCCTGACTATATACCCAGGCAGACTAAGCCACACAGCATAAATCTAATGAAAGGAACTTTTACCAGTGTGTCGCAGCACAACCAAATGGCAGGTGGTGGCATCATCAGATCCAATTACTAAAACACAGTCTGTAATAGGTAAGACAAAAAAAAGCATGTGTTATCATTATTATCGTGGATAGCTAACCTGGAGTACAATCTGGCCAACAAGTAATATCAGGGTTTCATTGCAAACTGTCCAGTGAAGTGCTCCTTATTCAAAAAACTTAAATCAGACTTTACTCACTGTCTGCTGGTGTTGTTGCAGCAAACTCTCTTTGTTGGACATACAAGAGGCACTTTGGGTCAACATCAACAAGTGGCTTGGAACGAAATGTTCTTCCATTTTCCTGTGACATAAGGGCAAAGATGTATAACTTAAAAATGTTAAATTGACCTTAGACTTTGTGTACTGGTCGTATTTGAACCAAAAACACTATCAAGCTATGATGATCAAGGGTCTTTCATTCCCATTTCGTTATTATTTTGTAGTTTATTTTATTTAGGGAACGTGCACGTGGGAAAAAAAAATCATATGACAGCTATCATCCGTGATGATTTGTTTCGACACCACGTCACTGCCAGTTCCGTTCACAAACACTAGTTTCCGTATAGCGTTAGCATTTACTCATAAGTGATTGCTTATCAGGAAAGAACAGTTCATTTTGGGGGGTGGCAGCGAGCCCAGCAAGCTAAATTTAGCCGTACTTCCTGGAAACAAACCTGTAAATGTGGATACTTGTCGAACAGTTCCGCTGTCGAATTTATGCGCCCAATTCCTCTATTTTGAACAAACAAAGGCATTTCGTTAAGCGATGTCCACTTTAAAATCAAATGGTTAGTATACTACTATAAATACTAGAAACTTCATATTCTTATTTTATCGCAGTAACAACAAGCCCTATCTATCGTCAATTCAATTTCCTGGAACGATGTCTTCTTCTATTGTTTCAATGAATAACAGCCTCACAGCACATCGCCACCAACTGGTTAAAAAGCACGAATGCGTACAAGAATTAAATTCACCATTACTACTTAGCGAGCATTTGTACGTAATGTCCGTTCTATCGAATCGAAGCTACGTAGAATTACTAGTTGAAGCTACGTCGCAAAAGAAGGCAGGGAGTGCGACGCGGCCGTTTAGTTACGTGACGCACACAACAATTGTTTACCAAAATCCTTAGCCTATTTAAGCGTAAATATCGTCAAATATAGCTCAGTTTTCAAGCGTAAAGTGCCGTTATTGCGTTATTTCGGACTTTATAACCGCGCACAACGTAAACAAACAGGTGTTAAACGTTAAAACTGACGTTACAAATACCAACGTACGGAGAGTGTAACGTATAACGTTCGTTTTTTTCGCCAAAATGAGAGGGGGTTCCTCTTATGGAGACAGAGACAGGGACCGTGGACGAGACAGGTAAGTTCATATATGGAAAAACACACACAAATATTTATCACAGCATTAGTGTTGCATAATGTCCAAACACCACAGTTAGTTCGAGCCAAAGCCAGCAGCAGTGGGCCGAAAACAGAAAACCTCAAACCACCTTAAGGCCTCTTTTCAATGTGTTGTTACTTTCACAATAATGCATGCATTAAGTTATGGGTGACAGGGCATTTGTACAAGTGTCACATTAGCCCTAAAATTGACCTTAGGGTGGCGCCAGGGTGGGTAAAGGTCACTGTATAGCCAAAAGCTGCAGACTGGATACAACACAAACATTTACTGGGCAGGATATATAGTACTAAATGTTGGCCTGATGGTGGCGATAAATGTGAGGTCACGGGGTTACCAAAATTAGTTTGTTTAGTTTGTTATATCCGCAGCCATCATAGTCATTCGGGCCTGCAGACTGATACATGCCATACCTAACTTCACTACATAATTGAAGTTATTGATAAAAAGTACAAGGAACAGATAATTGTCTTCCAATAAATATAGAACATTTAGGATATTTTAATTGTGTATATACAATGTGCCGTCTGCACACATAAAGTCCACATGAGCCCCCTTGTGGTAATCATGAAATACAGAATTGCTACTTCATGAGAATAATAATTCTGCAAGTATTGACCATATGGATTTAGCCGTAAATATGTTGGTCACTGACCCAAAAGACGGATAGAAATGATCATCACATGACTTCTTCAGTGTAAGTATGGATAGTCAGTCACTGGCATGACGTCGGCAAATATGTCCAAATGATACAGTACATTGATTGCCGTAGGTAATGCTGCAGCCTGCCGTGCTGATTCCCCAGTGCTCTTTATCTCTTGACCCTTATCTCTCAGGCCACGGTTTGGGGCCATGAGTGGTCGCAGTGGGCCCCCACCAATGAAGTTTGGGAATCCAGGTGAGCGTCTCCGCAAAAAGAGGTGGAACCTGGACGAGCTGCCGAAATTTGAGAAGAACTTCTACACAGAGCACCCTGAGGTCCATCGCATGAGTCAGGTAATTCTTTATATGTTTCTCTCTCCCCCCTCACACTCGCATACAATAAGTGAATCATAAAACTTACATGAAAGATTGTGAGCATGATAAAGTGTTGTATTTGAGCCTATTTCCATTTGTGTCCCTCAGTTTTAAACTACTGTTTTAAACAAATCAACAAACATTAACAAATTTAAACCCCGAAATGATAAAGTAGTCATGCCCCATAATCATATTTCTTAACTAAGTCAACAGAGGATATTCTAAAACATAGTAATACTGTTAATTTATACATCATGTCCAAATGTATGTTTTCTCTTCTTCTTCTTTTCCCCTCTTTTCGCTGATATGTCCAGTATGAGATGGAAGAGTTTCGCAGGAAGAAGGAGATCACTGTGAGAGGCTCTGGCTGTTCAAAGGCAATCACTGCTTTTCACCAGGCACAGTTTCCTCGTTAGTGAACCATTTTTTACACAAACTAAAATGTCTGCACAAACAATCTCTGGGAAACATTAGTATACACAATAAATAATTAATTCACTCACTCCAGCATTTAGGGACTTCGAATTATATATTTTTTGAAGCCGTTTACATTGAAAATTTGAACAAAATATCACCAGTGGTCTAAACAATCAGTTGTATTGTTAGTAAAATGTGTTTTACAAGGACTAGTGGTATGTTCACAAGAAGGATATATATTCATGGATTGTCCTTCTGATTGAAAGACTGAAAGATAGAAATCAAAGTAACGGTCCAGCAGTGTAACTATCTGCATCCTCCTTCTGGCAGAGTATGCAATGGATGTGCTGATGCAGCAGAACTTCAAGGAGCCGACAGCAATCCAGGCTCAGGGCTTCCCCGTGGCCCTGAGCGGCAGGGACATGGTTGGGATTGCCCAGACCGGCTCCGGAAAGACACTGGCTGTAAGGCTGCCTGGCCATCATTCTGCATGATGATGACGATACTTTACTGGACATTGACTGGAAAAGTTCATAAAAATCTTATTTACATAGAACATTTCCAAAATAGAAAGTGCCAATAGATAAAATTTAAATTAGGATATAAAAACAGAAACCATGAAATAAATACTGTATACAATGCAAACATATGCATAGCAGGAATAGCAGCACAACTGCAGAAGGACAGTGGTATGACGAATTAAAAGACTTTAAATAAAGTGTTTTTTAAAAGGGATTCATAATAGAATTTTTTTTTCCTGTAGCACAATAGTAGGATAAGTGTTTAGTTGTCTGTTTTATTTTGTTCCCTGCAGTATCTACTTCCTGCTATAGTTCACATTAACCACCAGCCCTACCTGGAGAGGGGAGATGGTCCAATTGTAAGTGCAAATTTCATATGTGTTACTGTGTTGGACAGTAACTGAATATCTTACTCATACAACGTTAGTGTGGCATACAATCAAAGTGTAAAACCTCCCACATTCTTCTTTGTCCTGTCTATATAGTGTCTGGTGCTCGCTCCAACCAGAGAGCTGGCTCAGCAGGTTCAACAGGTTGCGTATGATTATGGCAAGTCTTCCCGTATCAAAAGCACCTGCGTCTATGGTGGAGCTCCCAAAGGACCACAGATTCGAGACCTCGAGAGGGGTGGGTATGGTTGTAGATGGGAATATGCAATGGCTTGTTCAAAATAGTTAAATATTGAAAGCCTTTATTTTGAAAATCCTGCTCAGTATATACTTGTGTATTTTTTTAGTATATTCCCAGCATTGAGTTGTGTTGGAAAAATGGAAAAAACACAACTATATCCTGGACACACACACATACACACACACACGACTGTCGTGTGACTTCCACACCTGCGACCATACGGTCAGACAGTACAACAACCAGAAGACAACAGTTAGTGGCATGTTCTGTCTGAGCAGCTTACAACGTGCATCTTTTTGTTGTCGATTTTGTATGACTCTAGGTGTTGAGATCTGTATCGCCACACCTGGTCGTCTCATTGACTTCTTGGAGTCTGGGAAAACGAACCTGAGGCGATGCACTTACCTAGTGCTGGATGAGGCTGATCGCATGCTGGACATGGGCTTTGAGCCACAGATTCGCAAGATAGTTGAACAAATCAGGGTAGGACTCAGTAGGCTCAGTCACCCTGACTGCTGATTTTACAGCGATCACCTTGACTTCAGTGAAATCACTTGCATGCTTTCTTTCCGTCCCTCAGCCTGACAGACAGACTCTGATGTGGAGTGCAACCTGGCCGAAGGACGTTCGGCAGCTTGCAGAGGACTTCCTGAAGGACTACATCCAGATTAATATTGGTGCTCTGGAGCTCAGTGCCAACCACAACATCCTGCAGATTGTCGATGTCTGCATGGAGACTGAAAAGGACCAAAAGTAAGGATAGCAAGCGGGAAAATATCTGACCTAAAATAACATTATGTCATGATTATCTCATTAACTGCTATAATAGTGTTACAGGACATGTGGTTATCCTTTCAAACAGTTGAAATGGAGCTGATGTGCGATAATTGTCTCTCTGTCTACAGACTTTTTCAGCTGATGGAGGAGATAATGGCTGAAAAAGAGAACAAAACCATCATCTTTGTGGAGACTAAGAAGCGTTGTGATGATCTTACCAGGAGGATGAGGCGTGATGGGTGAGAAATGACACAGGATGATGACAGTAGTTCTCGGATGAATTATGCAAATATTTACATAAACTGTTCAGAGTATTCTCTAATCCTGCCACTTCATTGTGGTTTTGTTTTTTTAGGTGGCCAGCCATGTGTATCCATGGAGACAAGAGCCAGCCAGAGAGAGACTGGGTACTCACCGGTAAGATTAATTGTAATACACTGCTACCACTTCCTGCTCTTTGTTGTAGATTATTTTCTCACCTGAACTGGTGTCTGTGTGATTGTGATTTCCATCCTGCTCTTCAATTTTATTTTCCTTGTTTCTTTATGCTAATATTCCTGCTAATATTTTGTTTAATCATACAGAATTTCGGACTGGTAAAGCTCCTATTCTGATTGCTACCGATGTGGCCTCCCGTGGTTTGGGTATGTCTGATCACTTATACAGTTAATGCACCATAATCTCTCACCTGATTGTCCCCTCTATTATTATTTCTGCATTTTGAAGTATATGTCTCTTGAAAAGAAGAATATGAAACACCTGTAACACGAGTAAACAATCACCACAGTTAAACTGGTGTGTAGAGAACAACTGGAACTTTTCCTTTGTGCCTCTGTTTGCTAAGTTACTGTATCTTGACCAGTAGGTAAGTATACTACAGATGAGACCAACTATATCTGGCACTGTCTGGCAAAGAAATGGTGTAAAGAAAAAAAGCAATTCTAGCTCAACATTAGTGTTTAGAATTGTCTTCTTTTGACTTTTGTCAATTGATTGATATTATGACAGTTTGTTCCTTTTTTTATAATAGGTATCACACTAGCAATTTCCCATAATATACATCTGGTAAAATATGTAGTGTTGCTGTCTGCTTGAATTTAGTGACATAAATGAAACAAATTAACACATGATATTTAAGGATAAGGATCACCCTTACTATTATAAGCTGAGAATTTTCATGAACTGTTAAGTCCAGCATAGAGGCTTCAGGCCTCCTGATCAGCTGGATTTATAGTCTGTTTCTTGTTACTGCAGTTACAAAGCTTCCTTCAACCGGGGCTCTTTGGCACGCTGCTGCCTGAACAGAGGGGTGTGTGGGGCAGATGCTCCTGCACACCTTATCTTATGTCTCCTTCATAGTGTCAGTACAAATTAAATGAAAATGCTAACTCGTTTTTCAGCAAAGAACGTAATTAAATGTGTAGTTGTTCCATTAATATGGTAGGACAATGAGGGCAGAATTTCTGCAGTCCACCAACAGGAAGTCTAGGATGGCTAATTTGACATCTAATTTGTTGGCAGGATAAATGTGAGAAGGGGGGCTAAGTGAAGTGTCTTTGACTTGCCAAAAAAATTCCTATGACTGTATCCTTGTTCTTTTTTCCCCTCTTCTCCTCTCAGGGTTTGGCAGCACACGGCAGCTGTAGCAGTCTGCGCTGCTGTCACTGCCCCCTACGTCACGTAAAAGTAGAAGCTCCGCTAGTTTTAGAGGGATTAAAGCTTCTCTTATTCTTCGTGGGTAACTAAGATCCCCCTGCCCCGTATTGTCAGAGTTTGTAAATCCAACGAGCCTTCCTTGGGAGCAGCCTGAGGTGCCTGTATGTCTGCCCATCGGTCCGTCCCAAAAAGCAGACAGACAGGGGGAGAGAGAGTTAGACGGGCTCGTCTGGATCCGGTCTTGGCCAGGGTCTGAGGAGGGTCCTGCAATGCAGCGAGAGAGCAACAGAACCAGCCGTTTCTCTTGAGGTTTAATGGTTCTGCTCCCGTCTGACGTTGCTGGTGTGGGATGAATCCTGTCTCCCTCCCCCTCAGCCCCTCCCTATAAACCAGGACTGATCAGGGGGGGACTGACTACCTTTGTAAAAACAACACGAAGGGGGTAAGTACCTCACCGCCCCTTTCTTTTAACTCCTCAAATGAGCTCACCATATTTTCAGGTACTTGCATCAAAAGAATAGCAGTTTTTTATCCTGGCACATCGTCATTCTGTTACTCAGCAGGTTATGGGTGATGAAATGGCTTCCCTCTGTCATGATGGAGGGGAAAAGGTAGACTTGATCAGCAGTGTTGTCAGAGCCCCAGATCTTCTGTAATAAGAAACAGACTCCTTGTCTTCACACATTCTGACCACTAATCACATCGGTGTGAAGAGCATGAAGCGTAATCATGGTTTCTGTCCACCTCGATGTCAAGTGGGAGTGAAAACCTGATGTCACGTTCAGTTTGAACAGTATTTGATTAGAATGAGTTGTAATGGTGGTTTGGATGTATGGATTGTTGCAAGGTGTCGGAAAAAGCAGGTAAGTTACTCTATTTGTTTAGATTAGATTTCTAACCTAAATTATTAATTCAATACCTTATATATATTCAAAAGTGTAATTAATCAAATATTTAGATTTATTTAAATAAAATACAAGCCATCAGCAAAATTAGAAGCTTTTTCCACTCTTGAGATCATCATCTTTTTCCTTTCCCCGTGCTGTAAAATTGATTGCTCTTTACCCAAAAGATGTGGAAGACGTCAAGTTCGTCATCAACTATGACTATCCCAGCTCCTCTGAGGATTACGTCCACCGTATTGGACGTACAGCCCGCAGTACCAACAAGGGCACTGCCTACACGTTCTTCACCCCGGGGAACTTGCGACAGGCTCGAGACCTTGTCCGGGTGTTAGCGGAGGCCCGGCAGGCCATCAACCCTAAACTGCTTCAGTTCGTGGACTCGAGTCGTGGTGGAGGAGGAGGCGGTAAGTAGCGCTGTCACCGTTTTTCAACTTAAGACATCACAGTCATACAGTAAAATAGAAAAGATGTGATTTTTTCCTATCTTTACTTATCTTAGACTTGTTGTTCATTACAGGTGGCAGAATGCGTTACCGTGGCAGCAGCTCCAACAACCCTAACCTCATGTACCAGGAGGAGTGTGATCGCCGCATGGGTCCCGGTGGGGGTGGCGGTGGCAGCAAAGACAGCCGTGGTGGCTTCAGCCGTAACAACCGTGATGGAGACCGCTCCACTGCCTCCTCCTCTTCCTCCTATAGGGACAGAAGTCGGGATCACAGGAATAACTACAACTCTGGCTCAGACCAATATCAGAGTTACAGCGGAAGCGGTAGCTACAACTCCCGCAGTGGAGGCCAGTCGGGTGGAGGTGGAGGTCAAGATCGGCCTAGCCAGCCGCATGGTCAGTTTGGCCAGCCTCCTCCTTCTCCACAATCAGGGGGGCCGCAGCCTCTGATGGCTCAGCAGTTTGCTCCTCCACAGCCACAGCTCATGGGCTTCATGGGGCAACAGCCTTACGCTTTTGCTTCTCCACCTCCTGCTCCTCCGGGCCCTCCACCTCCCCGGAACTAGAAATATGAGAAACAAGCATTGAGATAATTTGCTCTACTTAGTGTGTTCACAGTGTAACTTTGTTATTACTCTCTGCGGCAGGGTTTATATCTAAGGAAGTGGGGCTTATATTTTTTATTCATTTGGTACTTTTTGATACAACTCACATGTGAAATTATAAAGTTCCTATAGTAAAGGAAACCTAGAACATTTACACTTGATTTTTTTAATCTCCAAAGTCTCATAGAGTTGCTCTCAACCATGTGCCGTAGAGGGACAAGTTTCTTGTGTTTCAATCAAACTCTGTCAGCAGTGGATGTCTCCAGTTTGTCCCTCTCAGGTTTATGCTGAGTCATTCTTCAGCTGTATTAGCTGTGTTGTAAATGAGGCCTCAGTGGTAGAGTGCTGGGAAAAATGATTTCGAATTGATACCGTCACATTCCAAAGTCATGTCTTTCTTTAAGTTCAGAATCTTTGACCTACATTGTTTGAGGGAGACTTGACTAGCAATATATTCTAGTCATTTCATTGATTTTGAGTTTGTGTTGTTATAAATACTGAAGCAATACATCCAAGGTGTGAATCTTCTCCCATAGGTTTGAAACTATGCATCCACTTTTATTTGTTTTAGTGTAATGGACTGTTCGTAGATTTAGATACATTGTCATGCATGCCTTTACTTCATGTCCTGTACTCAAAACTGATGTGTTTTTATTGAGTTGTAACTGTTTAACTCACATATTGTTTTAATAATCAAATCAGCTAATTGATCTGATTATTTTATTATTCATTTTCATGTGGGTTGTTCGGTAAATTGCAGTTTATTGCTTGTTTCCTCTTTCATTCATTGTTTCTACAGTGCTTTATTAATAAACAAATCAAAGCTTTATTTCCTACTTTGCAAATTATTGATCAAACCATTTATACATCCGGTGAATTCCCTGTACAAATGATTTTATTTGCCTTAAATACACATTTGTAGTATGCTCTCATTTTGTACTTTTCAGTATGTACATGTATGTTGCTTTTATTAATAAATATACATAATGGCATGAAACTTTTATTTACATCAGGGGCACAATGGATAAGACTGTTTCCCTCCCTCAAAAATACATCTGCACAGGTCTTTTCACAACGATTTTTTTCATTGCGTGTCAATCTTAAAAATCTGGATCCAGTCTAGTTGATTGACTCACTTTGGGTACAAAGGACAAGGCTGACAACATTGCTGCACAGTGCTGGATCATGTTTGAGTGACTTCTTGCAGAGTACTGCAAACTGAATCGTAGAAGTTACAGTATTTAAGTCAAAGACTGTTTTCCCAGACTGCTGATAACACTTTGTAGCGTATGCCTAAATGCACCTCGAAAATTAGACCCTCTGTCAAGAAAGAGTTTTAGTCTCTGTCATTACCATCCCCACATTTTAGAAGAAGTTCGACTGGACTTATTTGAACATGTACTGATTAAAGCTACTCCAGTCAAAGATTGTGCCGCTCTACATCCTATAGAGGATGACACTGTGAAGATGGAGGCTGCAATGACACAAGACACATTTGTGTATATGTTGACAAAAGATAAATGTACTCTGAATAGGATGATGTAGTCAGACTGTTGCGACTCCTTCAATGCATAGTTTACAGTACATCATGCTGGAAGTGCAAAATGTTATTTACTTACATTATTTACAATCTGCTTGAGCCATGAAGAACTAAAAGGTGGTGACTGAGGATTCTGTTTTTGTCTCATTATTGCCGTCTCCAGTTCTAGACAAGTTAGAAGTGTAAATGTGTATCTGTAAACAACATAAAATAGCTGATTTATAGTATAAAATAACCCATCAGAATGATTAATGGCACTGTATGATGACCGTTGATATGAATTGATCAAGTAGCAGTGGATAATTTTTAAACTGATCCCTTAATGATGTTGTAGAGTCCCCATTGTTTCACGTGTATTTCAGAATCTTATTTCTCAGGTGGAACCATCCTGCCTCCAATCTCTCTTTATTTCAGTCTTCAGACCCTAAGAAGTGATTAAATGATCGTAGACCAGTGCAACCAACGCAATGACCGTTGGATACTAGGATGATCCTGTAACATCATTTGATGCATCATTTGTTTCACAGAGTCTTTTTCCGATAAGGGCGTGAACATATGAAAACAAAAGCAAATGATGTGATTTGTATACATACATGTACAAAGCAAGTGAAAATCAAACATTTCATCCCAGGCACATGTGGTAGAATCAAACTGGATGTCAGCAACTCAGGACTTCACACATCCATCTTTGGGTCAATCAACAGTACGAAAGACAGCAAATGAGAAAAGACAATGTGCTGTAATAGGTAATGGTTTCATGTGCAAAATTTAAACAAAACAAGTGCATGAATGTTTGTGTTGAAATAAATTTCCAAATCAAAATCCAGAGTGAAACATATATAACGTGGAAGTGTTCCAAAATCTTCCAAAAACAAAGAAAAGTGCAGAAATTAAAAGTGTCAGCATTTAACGGGGGGGGCAGAGGTTTAGCGACCTTCCTTCATAGTGCTTTGACATGGAGGAAAAACACAGGCGGAAATAACAAAACCAACAATGGCTGAATTCCATGTAGCTGCTTCAGTTTCAGGGTCCTCGTATTGTTTACGCTGGCTCACTGTCGCACTTGAACAGGACCATCATTAATATTACTGGTAACATCTGTGCTTTTCTTATGCACACGCTGCCTAACTAGAATTTGCCAAAGAATGACACAGATATTAAAACAAAGACAATAAAAACCACGTATGCTCCCTGGAGACGCCAAACTTGGTTCTCCTGATACTTTTCCAGTTATTACAGCATCAACTCCTCATACAAGAGGGAAACCACCTCAGTGATTTCAATGTGTTTACAATACTTTCAGAATTTCCCCCATTAAACTGTGTTTGACAACTAACATTTTTTTTTTTTTAACTTTGGGTAAAGTGAAGGTGGTTTACTAGTAAGTTGAGCATGATACCATCGGACTATTAAATCCACTGCTGCTGCTGCTCTTCCTTGAACACCGAAGTAGCGCTGAAATGATCAACCAATTAATCAATTCATCATTTGATAGAAAATTAATTTAAATGCGGAAAATGTAGATATTTCAAAGGTAAAAAGACTTAAGTACTCCACATCGTAAGTTGAATACATTGTGTGTTTTGGCTATTGGTCATACTGTGAACACATTAAAATTAACACTTTAAGCATTTAACTTGACTTAAAGTTGAACTGAAAAGTGAACCTGCAACCTCTGACCGCTCAGAATAAACACTGGATGCACAAACTGTGAATGTGGGACATTTTCACTCATGCAGTCCACAGTTGGGAATGCATCAGACACTTGCTTTAGGTGGAGAATTAAGGGTTGGTAAACAACAGAAATAATGCAAGACATGTTATATGTAATTCACATGACATGGGACATCTGAGAGGATTGCTGAACTGTATGTAAATCAGACAAATACATACTTTTTTTTTTTTTTAAAAGGCTCAACTTGTTTTCCCCAAACTCACTGCATTGAATCAATGTTTCTGACAGTATGCATTGAACTGATTGTTGGAAGAAGACAAAATAGCTGCAGAACACAGAGATGATCGAATAAGGACAGGAAGGCTGCGCAGGAAGGCACAAGGCAGAAGCTGGTTCCCACAACTGGTCTCAAGTCAGTTTGGATTACCAAACCGGAGCTGAAGTCTAAAGAGGCAGTCTTGACTTGAGCCAGCGATGAGGGACAACCTCAACCTAAATCTAAAGGAAGCAGCAGATCAGATGGCAGGAGGTTGGTCATTCTCATTAAAGGTTCCCCCAGGTGTTTGGAGGCGGGAACTGGTCCACATCACCAGATTCATCATGAGATTTGTCCCCCAGGTTGAATGTCAACTTGTACCGCAAACGTACTTTCTCCTGAAACGCAAGGAAAGAAAATGTCAGTTCAGTGTTACATTACCAGGTAAAATGTAAGTAATCTCAGTTTCCGCTTAAAAGAACAAGAAACATTTCCCTTTAAGATTCAGTGTTCATCACCAAAACGCATCTTGTATATCCTTGATGCTTAACCATGAAATAAAACAAAAAAAAAACAATTGCACAGACGAATTTTAAAAATATTTTAAATCATGAATTGTTTACTTGAATGCTTGACTTCTTCATTGCCTTTGCTGGCATATTAATAAGTTTGTGTGTTACCGCTACCAACTGTTGATAAGCGGAACAGTGTGCATGTACATGTGGCCACCATTGACATAAATAAAGATGGACGACGTGTCTCCACCTGTACGAAAATGAAGCCAAAATATCCTGGATATACGAGCACTGCCGTCTTGCGCTGGTGATGTCATTTGGAGCCAGATTCTGTGTAGTAGTGATCGGGTAGTGGAGCTGCGCTATCGAGTTCCTGTCAATACACCCGCTCACTCAATCTTGAGCAGGGCTCTGTTGTCAATCATGACATTTCACCCTGTTTTTATTGCATCGAGTAACTAATTAAACCAAATAAATAGACATACATCAGTGTGAAAAGATCTACCTAAAATGACAGAAACCATCTTCAGGAAAAATTCATTTGACGTGTACTTTGAGTGTTTAGTTTAGACCATGTCCCATCTGCTAAATAGGGTCAAGGGATTTAGGACCTATACTGCAACCAACCACCAGGGGGCGATCAAGATGTTTTGGCTTCACTTTTAGGGAGCTCATGTTGTCCATCTTTAAACACAGTCAATGGTGTGTCCACAAGCACAATGCACACAAAACTACACTACTAGTGATCACAATGTCTACAGAGCACTTTGGTTTGGCAATTTTTTTATTTTTGCCATTATTTTATTTTCCTAATTTAATGGTCTGCCTAAGAAGAAATTTATACAATCACTAAACATTTATAGCTTGGACGGTTATCAGTAGAAGCTGATATATAAACGGGTCCTGAACTGAGGCAGACTCTGACAGACAGTATGAATACTGGAGGAGTCAAGTGAAAGAGTACCTTGTGAGGGTTAGCCAACAGCAGGATCTGTGTGACAGCAGCGGGAGGCAGGATGGGATTGAAGGCTGGGAGCTCAGTGCTAGAAGGGGGCTGCAGCTTCACTTTCATCACCTAGGCAACATAGATAAATTCAGACAAATACCATGATAGAGTTAGAGATAAAGATATAGTTTCCTACTGACTGAAAGTCAAATGGCACGTTTTAGGACCTTTGCCATAATCAGTCTAAAGAGCAGATAATATAAACCTACCTTTGGTACGGCTGCCTGAAAGCGGATGTTGGTGACAGGAGTAGGGGCCGAGGACAGCATGGAGATGATCACCACCAGTATGTCGGGCCGTGATGGAGGACAGTCACGGGCAAAGGTGAACAAAACCCGGAGAGTGTGTTTGTCGAATATAGTCACTGGTAATAAGCTGCCTGGAATAGATTTGCAGAGTAAAGGGGAAAACATAAAAAAATGTGATATAGAAAAACAGAGAGAGAAAATAGCACATATACTACAACAGCCAGTGTCACTGCTTATGCTTACTGGGTTTGATTGATTCAAGAGGTACAGAAACGTCAGCAAGAGAAATATTGTCGCAGGGGTCGGCAGCTGTGAGACTGAGATTTGAGAGGAGGAGAGTGTCGGACAGCCCTGATTGGACGGCCAGGCTGGACGTGGTCCCCAGAGCAGGAGAGGGACCAGAGGAGGTGGTGGTTGCATTCGGAGCAGGTGTAGAGTTGGTGCTGGACTTCTGCAGATCTCGCAAGGTGACTCTGGGTTGAGGCTGGAGCTTGTCCCTGCGTACAGAAGAACAGAAAACACGACTTACATTGTTAACACATCCTGTTAACACATCGTGATGCTGTGCTTTAAATTACACCTCAGGGCTTTGAAGGGTTAGTGCATCAAACAGACTAACTCACCATTTGACCTGCTGGCTCTCTGGAGGTAGGGACTGCTGTAACAATGTCTTTCCCAGTAACTCCAGCTCTTCCATTGGTTTAGGTGGAGCAGTGGGGCCCCCTACTGGTGGAGCCTGTGGTATTTGGACCACAGCTGGAAACAACACTTCCGCTGGGACTGATGGAGCAGATGATTGTGTGCCATCAGAGGTCTGAGAGGACAAACGGACGGTTTAAGTTTGCATGAATGAGAAGATGGAGATGATATCAGATACCAGATATTCGACATTCTACATATAATGGCTTTAATGTAAGCAGTGTGGTATTATCTTACAACTTGCACCTGAAAAGTGTTCTGAGAGACGCAGTTTTCCGTTAAATTCAGTCCTAAGAAATGAGAGACAACAGAAGGTTAATTGAATTTCACCCCCCCCCCAATAACATTACAATGTAAAGCTCTTTCAAACAAATCCTGAACTCAATTTAAAATGAACAGTTTACTGCTAATGTCAGAGTTTGTGACATGTTTGGTTTGAATGTGTGCAGCTTTGTTGTGGTCTAGCCAGATGTGGCCTACATCTGAGGATGCGGGGGTTTCAGCCAGTCAGCCAACAGGAGGACTACACATTGGCCAATGGAAATATGGTGAGCTGTGCCGACACTGCTGACTTGATTCTTTTTTGGCTTGTTAAACATTTAAGCTTCGTAATCTACCTTTGTATTTACAAGCCAGCTGAGTTTTTTGTGCTTACCCAGCGACATTAGTTCATCATCTAAGAGGCTGATGCCCATGTTCTGAGTCAGGCTCTGTAGGCTGGAGGCCTCTGGGTTGGATGGTGCTGTGCTGGCTGATGCGTTGAGCACCATCAGGTCTACAAGTGCTGAGGTACTGCTGCCTGATTTGGACAGAGAATATCCGTCTGTGATCTTATCATGTACAGAGATGCTGAGTAAACACTGAAGGATGCCGGTTCACACTTCACTGCCAGCTTGAAAACAAACACACACGTGCACCTACTTGGTTGTGAAGGCGTGGTCACACCATCCTTTGACACATCCTCCCCCTTTACCAGCTGTCTGTACAGGTTGATGACCTGTGTCAGGCTGTCATTGGCCTGTAAGATATCCGCTGAAAGCAGAGAAAAGGTTCAGCAGGAAAGTGGTTTTCAAATCTGGAATGAGGCTGGTTCCATGAAATGTCTCAGGGGAAAAAAGTGACTTCATAAACAGTTACATGAAACACTAAGAAAGTCATGAGGTCAGCACACTTACCTAAGGCTTCATCACTATCCTCTGTATCACTTGCTAATCGGAACAGTGTGGGCCTCATCTTTTCACAGCGCTGGTAAAGATCCTGAAAACGGACACATGTTGAAAACCAGTGAGCGGTGCAAGCAGAGTTACGAGACTGTATCTGCAGCTAGTTTTAATGTGCTGAGCTGTGCTCACTTTAATGAGCTCCTGGTTGCTCTGGGAGCAGCTCTCCTTGCTGTAGCCCTCCAGCAGCTGGTTCAGCAGGCTGACACTCTCCTTCACCTCCTGGATGGCATTCACCCGCTTTGAAACCTTTTCCACCCGCTTTTGGTCCTGGGAAAAGAGTGATAGGCTATTATTAATCACAATAAATATCAAAATATGTGAAGGTTAAGGGGGTTTTACATTATAAACCTTGTGAGTTTATAGTTTCTAGGGCTAGATGATTAATCCAATTTTATTTTAAATTATGATTTTGGCTATCAAGAATTTATGGTTCTTGATGAAAACAAGATAATTGAGAAAAGAAAACAATTATTGTGCCAGATGCTCTCATTTTGTTATAAATCTGGTGCACTCTTTTTCTTATAGTGGTGCGATTTTGCCCTTCCCTAAAGGCCCAAACTCACACTAAACATGACACTGCCTCTCAGCCAGGCTGTGGTTAGTTCAGCTAACTGAGGTCAAGTGAGCCGTTGTTTATGAAAGCTGCCTTTTGATGAGCATTTATCTGTGATGTTACGGTACTGGTGCTTAGAGCGGCCAAAAAGTATGAGAGTTGCATTTTAGGAATCTTTTCTCACATTTTATATACCAAATATCATAAAAACAACAGTATAATACATGGCGTATATATTATTATAAGACATTTATTCTTTATTTGTTTTTCAGTTGAATTATATTTTTTTACGTTCGAGAAAATCAAGTTTTTCAAGTTCATTAAATACATGATGTTTCCAAAGCCAATGAGTAATTGTGTTAAATAATTATGATCTCAATATTGACCAAAATAATTGTGATTCTGATTTTTTTTTCATAATCAAGCAGCCTTTTGGTTTCCTTTATTATTAATCAAATACCATTTGAGTCTTGAGGAGAAGCAGCACTTTGTTGTTGTTTTTTTACAATTAAATCTGTTGAAAATTATTTTGCTCATCATAGGCACAATTTCAATCGTGATTATTCATCTGTATTTTGTTTTTTATTGCTTTTTACATAAACAATTTTGATAATATTTAACAAAGTTATGTTTGGATGGATTTTATTTTTGGAGATTCGCCTTGGACGTCCCGAGTCTTTTAGCTGCAGTGTGCAGGCTACTAGCGAGTGAGTGAGTGAGTGGGTAAGTGAGAGTGAGAGAGCGGCGGTGTTTATCTGTGCTTAGCTCAGACCGTTTGATTATGAAAAGTAGGTGGTTACTTCCCATTTAGCAGCCAAATCTGACCGTGTGTGGCAGGAACAGACGGAGGCACTCAGCGAAACAACGGAAAATCAAATTAATATTTTTTACTGTTGTTAACACAATTACATAAGCGTTTAATAGACATACATAAACGGTACGGTTATAAGTGTAAGTGTTAAGATATGGGACCTTTAATGTTATCGTGCTACTTAATCAGGTGTTTGTAAAAAATAGTGGAAAAACACAGATTCACATGCATACGAGACCACATACTGTACACATATGGTAAACAAATCTGATGACACACCTCCTGGACCATTTCCTTTATGAGCTTGTTTGCTGCTCTTAAATCTTCAGGGTGGGTGCTGTTCAATAAGCGAGACAGCGTCTACAAAAACAGGATAGGACAGAAGTGGGAGAGGAAAGGAAAGAGGAAAAGAACTTTGTAAACTGTTGGTCCTTAATGCTTTTCACAGGAGGTTCACTTCAAAGGATTTAATGGGTACAAAGCATTTTTATGAATCTAACATGATGCTGAGGCAAACTCCTTCCTTTTGGAAAGCTATTCAAAGTGCTTGATGCCTCTTCATTGTCACTCATACTTCATACCTTGGATTTCTCCTCATCCTCAAAGATGGCACTTTGGGCTCTGGGTGGAGGGGGTGGAAGGGGCTTGTCATCGGGAAGAACAGGATCCAGCTTAACAATGCCTGGAAGAGAACAAGGACACCTATTAACCTCGCATGCCAACAGCTCCTATTTTATATATTAACACTGTATATACTGTAGACCTCAGTACAAAATCTAGGTCACCTCCGACTCAGAGTAATGTCCATGGTATATGTGATACTGGTGCTATAACGCTGTACTTCACAATTCAAATCTGGTGGAAGCTGCATTTTAAGGTCACACCAGATACGACTCAACTAAGTATGACCAAGTACTTTGGTCTCATGCTTGTTGCTCATCACTTTAAAAAAAGAGAACTGATACCATTTTGTACAAAACACTATTTGTTAAAACAAAATGTATTGATAAACCTCTGTATGTATGTATGAAATAACACACCATGCACACAGCCATTAAGAAAATAAGACACTGCCAAGGTAAAGAAATTGTCCTTTATCTTGCAGGTTAGACATGTTCTCAGGCTTCGGTAGTGGCTCACCCTGTTTTTTCAGCATCTGATAGGCGTCTGCTATTTTGGTCTCGTCAGGCAGCCTCACCGTCCAACTGTACACCATTTCTAACACCTTGTTCTTCACTGGCTCTGGAGCCCGGGCACCCAAATACTAAGAGGGAATTAATAAAAAATGTTAAATGAAAATGTGGTTATGCATTAACAACTACAACAACTAGCTAAATACATTGACAGCAGGCTGCTGTTTTGTTCGTTCATAAGGTTTCTACAACCACTCAAAAGCTGCTTTAACTGATTTCCAAATCCCTAAAAAAATTATTCTCATGGATGTACAGTTGCAGCCAAAGTAGTATAACGGCAGCAAAGACAGGGATCATTACCTTGGGTGAGACAACCTTGATGAGCTCATTGAGAAAGCGAAACTTTCCCACTTCACTGTGAAATCGCTTTCCACAGTTCTTCATGCACGTCTCAAGAACCTGGGAATGGTTTAAAAAAAAATGTGTTTAACCTTTGTGCAGACAGGCCTTCGCACAAAAAAACTTAACTGTAAAAATTAATGAAAAGTTGCTTCTAATGTAGCATTTTGAAGGCATTTACACTTGGTAGCCACATAACACACACAACTGTCACTTTGAATTGAAGTTTTGATGGATGATCTCTTACCGTGAGCGCTTGCATAGCCTCCCACTCCTGAGGAGACTGGATTTTATGGGCCAGAAGTCTGGTTGCAAGCTGGGGACTGGTAAATAAAAACAAAACTTAACCTGCACTTTACTGACAGACAAAAATGGAATTAAAAAGACTGCAAGACATGAATTTGAAATATGCTACAAAAACACTTTGTGCAAACAAGCAAGTTTAACCAAATTGTTAGGATTTAGATCAACAGCTGATAAGAGCATATTTGTTTCTGCATTTTGTCTGTGGTGGGAAATAAAACAACTATGAAATGGTGTAATATTCTTAATCATCATCATCTCACCCATCGGGTTCATTGTCGAGCTGATCACAAAATCCCTTGATATTGTCCCAGTCGGTGTCCTTATTCAAAGGGTTGGTGGCCTTGTCTGTGTAAAGGGAAAACACATTGGACTAAATTCTGCATCTGCTCTGTATCTTTTGTAACCCCAACAAAACCTGAGTCTAATGACATTCTTTATTTGGGGTTGTTATGTATACATGTGTCTTACAAATCAATCAGACACCAACCTTTTGCAGGCATTGACAATTCACAGTACCTGCATTTTACAAGAGCAAAGCTCAGAGTTCAATCTCAAGTCTTGTGTTACAGCAGAAGTGATATACAGTTCTTGTTCGGGGTTCGTTTAACTGGCTTGTATTAGTCCTTGAGGCCGAAATGGCCAGCAGCTAGGTTAACTAGCTAGTTGATTTAGTTAGCATTCGCCTGAACATTACTAGGATTTTTAAATTTAAATGTCAAGGTTTGGGTAGCATCACTAACCCCAAACTGTGAACTGTAAACATAATGTGAGCTCAGAATAGGAGCGCATTACAGTAAAGATAACGTTTCATCAGAGTTTTGCTCCTTGTCGACAATTGCACTTTTTTGATTTGATGACATTCATTCTCTTGACTGTCAGAAAATCTTTTCCTAGTACTATGGCCGACAGCGGTAAATTCAAACAGAGAATATAACTCCATATTAAATAGAGGCGCATCTCCAAACACTTTGACATTCAAAAGGTAACCTGACAATGTACAGTGTGGTGACTTACTGATGCGAGACTGTAGGTTAGCCTCATCTGTAGGCGCCGCCGCCATCTTTCTGGAATTCTAAACAAGTGGGCACTACTATCGCGTGATTTTTGTAACATATCGCGTTGATAGACATTGGAGGAGCGACTCTGTAGCTCCCCCGTTTGGCCGCGAAATGAAACAACAACAATGTGACTGAGTAGGGTGGCAGGCAACTTGCCCAACGCTTCACTCACTGCGACTAGGATGGCTTGTCACCTGCGCTGGGCTGCTTTGATTAACCGTAATTGCCCAGGGTGGTTTTTTTTGTACAGTTTGCTCTAAATTGGTTGTCGTTCGGAGGGCGTCGCCATTAGCGCGCGGCGTAACTGACTTTTTACCCAGCGTTTTAACAGCCATTGCAGTCACTGCACCTACGAAAAACGTGTTGGGGTTCATCTCAAGGAGGAAACTGTCACCTCTGCTTTGCCTGAAACTGTATCGTCGCTCGTAAGGACAATCCTGACAGTGCACGCGCTAACAAAAACGCAAACCTAGGAACCGCAGACATATGCTAGCAGCAGGCTTAGCTAGTTAGCTATCCTAAGTTGACTAACGTCAAGAACTTTCTTGGCGAGCTATTGTTATCAGCTCACCGGCTGTGTTTTTAACCCAGTGATACTGGTCAAAGTTCTTTTTCAGATGCAGTTATCGCTATCTGGATAACTCTATACACTAGATAAAGCGGGGACATAATGCATTTTGTTGTTGCAAAAGTGAGCTAGCATGTAGCTACATTGCAAACCATGCTAGTGACTCACTGGCTGTTAATGAATGTATCGTTTGGAATATCGGGTGTTGCCTGGCTTGTCGCCCCTTCACTGAAACGCTGATGATGACTCGTTTTTGACTGGAGAAAGGACTTTGTGTCGTCTCCTGTCACGCATGGGACAAAAAAACCCTCGATTATATATTTTTTTCAAGAATACTTAGATTTCTGTAATACGCTCGTATCATGGGATCTCTGAAGGCTCTCCAGGAGTGGTGTCGGATACAGTGTGAAAATTACAACGATGTGGAAATAAAGGACATGTCAACGTCCTTTCGGGACGGTTTGGCGTTTTGTGCGATAATACATCGTTACAGACCAGAACTGATGTAAGTAACCCGACGTCTAACGATGTTACATTGATATTTACTAAGCTAACGTGCAAATTACGTATGAGAAAACAGTTTACAGTGGTTCATGTTAACGGTAACGACGATAAACGGGATTTGGCTGGCTTTGGTAAAAGGCTCATATCAACACTCTAGATTAGAGTTTTATATTTTTTAAATACATTTTAAGTATAAAGCTTTCTAACTTATTCAAAAACACATTTGCAAGGCTGAATGTGATATTATTCGTCAAATAACTTATCTGTTACTACTTATATTTGTCAACATTGTATGTTTTAATAACGTTTGTTGTGTACGTTTTATCATAGCCAAAAACACCAGTAAAATATTTTTATGAGCGCTTTGGAGTGAGAGGCCAGTGTGCTGTAATTAACTTGGGCTGACAAGCCATCCCCTGTCTGTAACAACACACCCCTCCCACTCCTCTCTGCATTTTACACCTACACACACACACACACACACACACACACACACACACACACACACACACACACACACACACACACACACAC
>JBBPCS010000283.1:10994674-11010285 GCA_037974645.1 Hollardia meadi
TATATATTTAAATATTTGCATCAGTCTGAGCAACTACCAAACCAAACAGGCCACATTTCTGCCATTTAAAAAAATAAAAAGCTCTATGAAGAACAAATTATGTAAAATTAATTTCAGCAGCTCAGAGTGAATCTTCATGTGAGTGAAATGAGACTATATTCAGGTCTCTTGTGATACCATTTGAATGCCAATCTATTGATTTGACTGAACAGTTTGTAAGTGGGCCCCGAACACACTGGAAGTCATTTAGACTTCAATCAGCCACGAGGGCCCTGCAGGGCAGACGAGGACAGCAAGAAACCACAACCACAAGTGAGGGAAGAGAGACTGCTCTGCCCTCTGGGGAAAAAAAAAAAAATCATGACCGTTTATGTCTGTTTCTTTAGCTGAGAGCTAACAGATTCTTTACTGGAATAATGGCAGTCACCTGAGGGGGAGTAGCATGTGACCAAAGTGTCACTGAGACACCCTGGCACAGGTGGTGACAGTGTCAAAACTAATACAGGTAATCACACACATACTGCGTGAAAAATAGGTCTATTTGCCACTGATTGGAGATAAAATAATGATTAAAATAAAACCCCATTACTCAACACCACATACTGCACATACATAAGCAGGAGTACATTTACGGCAGATGAAAGGGAGAAAAATATGGGAATTAGAGCTCCGACATCCTGCCACTGCCAACCTTGAACTTCCTCAATGTTCAGTGTTTGAACAGCCAGGAGACGACCCCGTTTAACCCGACACTCCTTTCGTCACCACGATTCCTGTTTGTACTTATCTCAAATGTCTTTAACTCCTGCGGCGTTGCATTGTTTAGCCATACAGGTTTTTATCTGAACCGGCTTCAAACTGAACAAAATGTAGGTCAATTCATGAAAAGACTTGTTTGACTGAAGCATGAACCAGTTGTTTGCCTTTGAATGGAAGCAGGATGAGCAAAGCAGGACAAAATAGGTGAAGTGTTTGTGTTTGGCGCCACCTAGTGGTCGCCTACAACCATTCTGTTTATCCAGAGTTACGTTTCATTGATTGTGACATAAGACGCCAGGAATTCATTGAGGGCCATTCATTCAAGCTCCACAAATAAGCACCAAATTTAATATTACTCAAGAGACACCAGTCATAACAAATATACTGTAATTAATAAAAACAAGTAATAATTATGATTAATAGTAAATTGGCTTTATTAGTGGACATTTAATATTAATTATAAAGAGCAAGTGCTTAGATTATACTTTAAAAAATAAAGAATCTGTTGAAATAAAACATTAGAACAAAGACAAGTAGGCTTCAATTACAACTCACATACAGCATAATAAGAGAGCGAGCATGAAATCCTAATAATTATACAGTTGACAGATAGATACACAGCCATGTTGTGCAAAGACTCCTTCATATTAAATATCGCAGCTGCAAGGGGTTTCTTGCCAAACTTTCACCTGACTTTTAACAAACCACAGCGGCATTAAAGCTGCACCCAGAGACGCAAAATCCTGCACAAAACTGAGGAGAAACTTCACCACTACGCGTTTTATTTGTTCAGGGATGTGAACCACTCTGTGTGCATCATCCGATAACTGAGAAGAAATTAAAAAAACTGAGTTTAACTTTCAGTTTTCACTTTTAATGCTTGCAGAAATCAGTTTTGTGGGGGATTTCACATCACCGAGTTGATGTCAAATCAAACTGCGTACTTCCCCAAACTGCATACTGCGACATTTTCATTCTCACATACATGAACCATTCCTTAGATTAATCTCATTCACAGTGTCACGAGCTGTATGCCACTGTTGTTCTTTAATTTGCCTTGGATTACAGACTGTCGCGATGTAGCCTTTAAGCATCAGAGAGGAAAACACCTCTATGTGAGCTACACAACTCCTCGTTAAATAGCCACAGCACAGGCGACACCGCAGAGTATAAACATTTGTAACGTGCGCACATTATGCTCACATACAATGTCTCCTTCATTTAATAACAGCAGATAGTAAAATCTTTCTTCATTTGAAAATAATACAAACTTGAGTTGAGCTTATTACGATACCAAAGCATTTAAAGTATATTTATGTCTGACGACAGTGTAGCATTGCAGGCTGAAAAAACAAACAACAAACAGAAACGAACACATTTTTTTCGTCATGCCACTTTAGCTCTAAGAGCTCAATACTGGGATGCATTAAATAATTTAAGTTGATAAAAGTACATTAAGTTACATTTAAAACATATAAAATCTCAACTAGAAGACAAGTGAATACTTATTCACGACTCTCAGAGGAGCAACAGGCCTGGCTCCAAACGGTGTTTCAAATTTTGATTTATGGAGGACCGTCACTGAAATCAGACAGACGTTTGACCCAGATCTGTTTGGGAATGCTCACTCGGCAACTCACACTGAGCCTCCCGACTTAGTCACTTTGCTTTGCTCTGAATGAAAAGAGTCGGTTAGTCATTCAGCCACACAGGCTGACGAAAAACGTCCCACGGCTGCCATTTGTTGTCAGCTCCAGACAACAGACCGTCTGATTCCGCAGCCACGTCTTCTCCCGCAGAACGATGGGATGCATCCTGACCGTCTTTCCCAGACCAGCTGCTCCTGATGTTTGTGTTTAGCAGCAGTGAAACCTGAAGTGCCGTTCAGTTTATGAGGTGCAATAATCCACAATGTAATGTGCATTTGTCCACAAAGAAACAAGAGTGTATATTTTAGGAAAAAACAGTCCTAAAAGGCAAGTTGTGGTTCATTTATCCTAAAGATGTTGATGTTTATGATGATGATTTATTTCTCCGTCTCTCCTTGGCGTTACTCTTTTGTATACTTGGACATTTCTCCCCGCTCCCCATGACTTGACGAGAGCTCCTCAAGGTCATTTTCCAGTCGAAGCTTTCCGGTCTCTTGGGAGACTCTGTGGTGGAGCGGCTCGTATCTGCTGCACAATACTGTTGCAGATGAGCAGCTCCTCTCGTCTTCTAGGTGTACTCCTAACATTCAGCCCGGACAGACACTTTTCACTTGGCGTGGCGGTTCTTGGGTTGAGCTCCGGGGCTGGAAGAGGAGCCAAAATGTCTCCCGTGGCTCCTCCAGCGCCGACGCAGCACAAAGTCATAGTTGGCGGAGGTGCACATGGCATAAAATACGTTGGCTTTGTCGGGGATCTGGAGCTCTGAGGCAGAAAGAGGAATGAAGGGATTTATTTTTTGCTAGCCCACTTTATCTTCTATTTTAGCTCGTGATTACTGATATTTCTCAGAATGAGATGGAGGGTAATTTTAGGAAATGTTGGCATTACATTCTTACTTAAAAAGAATGATAGCATCATTGGCGGCAATGAAATTAATAATAAGAGCCGTTTATTAGCTGTGTGAGTTTAAATGTCTTTTGGCTGATTTGCATTATAGTTTATTAAAGACAGCGTCAGTGAAGGAACGTTTTCTACTACTCTAATAAATATTGGTGTACACATTTACACAGTATACACAAAAGTGTTCCAAGGTTTTTAGTGCAAAAGAAAACATGCTGTATGAGCCTATGAGGCTCAAAGTTATAAAGTTTTAACCATGATCCTGTTTGACATAATCAGATTTAAATACCATTTGTCATCACTGTATTTGATCACCAGCAAAAAACAGAAACATGGTGTAAAAAAAATTAAAAAAAAACAGAAGGAGGAGAGACTGCTAGAGGAGAGGCCTGAGGGGAAGACAAATACCTTTCCCACTGTTGAGCATCTGGCAGAGGCTGAAATCATGACAGCGGACATCCTCCATGTTGTGTTTCTCAAGAGCCCTCTGGATCACCTGAGGCGTGTGGTCCTGACTGGTCAGCTGGAGATGGAACAGAAGAGGAGTCACTCATTTAAACTACTTAGAAATGTGACAATGACCTTTATCTAGAAAGGTTGCAATTTTATATGGAACACATTTTGGTTTGTATTCCTGCTTTCAATAGAGTGATTCTAGTAGGTCTGCCACAAATGAAGACAATTAAGCAAAAAATAAAGTAAAATCCATGTTTGTTTTTTTATCATCATCTGTTTGTTTTAACCCTTTATTAAGTCGTTTATCATCATCATTATTTTAGATTTTTAATACATTATAAATACCTTTAATACGTTATTCATTTACTTAAATAACAAAATGACAATTGATTAACATTTAAAATGGAAATAACTTGATAAAAGTTAAAAAAATTAAATTTAAACCTTGACTTTTTGATTTCTGATCATGCACAAAATCTTTTGTCATTTTCATATACTAAGTGAAAGATGTTCCTTTTGTTTCCACATAGTGAGGTTAACACGGGTGTTTGAGCAATACAAACTCCGTCGTCCTCTTCTTCTTTCTTTTTGTTTTTTTTCTTTGACTTTCCTTCTTTAGAAAACGAGACACTAAGTCAAACCAAAATAAGCTGGCTGACCTCAGAAATACAGGATCACAAAACCATCATCCTTACCAGTATGCTCTTGTAGATGTTTCCATTGCTGACACACTCCACACTGACCCTGATGATACACGAGTCTGCAACCTGTTTATTGTAGACGGGCAGCGTGGCCTGAGGAGAGCAGCCGGATGATGATGATGATGATGATGATGACGACGATGATGGCTCAGGGGCCAGAACAAGAAAAGAAGAGCTGAGGTCTGGATGTGAGGAGCTGCAGGAGGAGCTGCAAAGTCTGGGAGAGGGTGATGACATGGAGGAGAAATCCTCTGCAACATTGTGAAGAGAGCCCGAGAGAGACTGAGGGAGAGAAGGAGGTGGAACGACGGAAGAGATTTTTTAAGATCATTTTCCAATTTTAAACCCATTTCCCCGCATTGTGAACCAACTCGGGAGCAAGTTCCCATGAAATGTTTCCAGCTGACCTTCGTACACTCTCATACCTTGAGTTTGAGTCTGAGGGGGGAGGGCTGAGGGGCAGAGAGGTCCTCCATATCTGAGCTGCCGGAGCCAGAAGACGACACGCTGATCTGGTCGGCGTGGGTCTTCCTCAGGGAGCTGTCACTGGCCGATCGCAACCTGCGTACACAAACACGAAATAATAATAATAATAATAATAATAAAGTTTATTTGTGTAGCACTTATCAAAACAAATGTGCTTTCCAACAATCACAGAAATTAAAATACACAGAAACGTGAGAATAAAACACAAGAAGTGCAACATCAGAAAGAAAAAATACTGAATAGCTCAAAGATTACTAATAAAATATACCAAAAAACTTAAAAAGCTAAATTTTACAGGATAAGAAAAGGCAACTGTAATTTTTTAAAAGTCGGGCACATATCTTTCTGGTTCAGAGCCAAATATTTTAAAAAGCGTTCATTATTTCAACTGCACTTGCTGAAATTAAAATTAAAGTCTTAAAGTTAAAGCCCATGTGTCTCATAACTACTCGTGTATTTTGGTGCAGATCTTAAGAGGGCAGCTGTGGTTACGTGTTCCAGGATAGAGGGGGTTTTACAGACTTACGAGGCGAGTTTCTTAGTGAGCAGGCGACTGCTCCATGAGTTGGGAGAACTGGGACAGGGGTCAACTGGAGGCTCCAGGTCTCGAGACAGCTCATAGCTTCAGGAGATTAAAAAAGATAAATTAAGAAATTATGCTTTCCAATAGTCTTTCAATCCACCTGATTTGTCTTTATATTGTGTGCAGCGGTGTGAGTGTGCGTCTCACCTCTCCTGGTCAGTGAGCAGTGTATGTGCCTGCAGCCAGGCAGTGATATGAGGGTTGACTGGAAGGCTGTAGTGGGAACAGGAAGCCTGAAGCTGCCGAATCTGAGACAGAATCTCAAACTCCTGCAAGAGAGAGGAATAAAAAAAAAAGAGCACAGAACAATTAATAGAAAAGAATAAGACAGAACTTAAAAATATATTACAAGTCAGCTATCGTAGTCATTCACGGAAGACATCAATAGGAGGCGACACCTACCCGTCTGCGCTTCTCAAAGTTAATAAGTCCTCCCTGTGAAAAAGGTACAAAACAACCAGCGTTACAAATATGACCAACAAAATCAAAACAGGTGGGTTTGTGAATTGTGATGTGTGCTCACCTCCACTGCGTCGGTCAGCGCCGTGTCCAGCATGGTGAGCACGGTCAGGTAAGTGCCGAGGTACGGCACCACGCCACTGCTGAAGTTCTGAGGACACCAATCGAGAAACGTGTTTACATGTTGGCTGCACAGATGATGAAAATGTTATTCTTTCAAAATGATTTATTTAAGCGGTGAACATTAGCCAATGCCAGCGTCATTAGTTTGGAATAAGAAACTTGCACAACAGAGGAGAGAACATAGAGTGTATTAAATGTAATGTCACCACCCGAGTAAACATGGGGGTATAAAACATTTGGCACACAGCCGCACCTGGGCTAAGTCAACTAGCAAACTGTGGGAAACACTGAACACCTGTCAGCTTTTATACCTCTGCCCAAGCGAGGAGGGAAACTAACAGTCATGTGAGTTGTAAGCGTGCAAACATTTTCCATTGAATTAACAGACTGAAAAAAGAAAAAAAGGGAACTGAAACTCCGGTGTCTATGTTTAACAAATTAAATCAGCTTGAAAACATGTGACTTTTAGGGAAGGAGAATTGATGATCCAGTCGGCAAAAAGCAGACCTCTGCCTTTCTTTTTTTCTTTTTTTTTTTTTACTAGCTGGCATATTCACTTTAATTTGGTGGACAAAAACGGAACCGCAAGGTAATCCCCCAAACACAACGACGACTTCTCGTCTTACCATCTGTTTGGACGCCGAGCAGAGCCGGGGTGATTTGGTGCCATCTGGGTGACTCCCATCCTGTGGAAAACAGACGGAGAGTCCAGTCAAGTTTAATAAAACTAAAACTAAATCAGGGTGTTGAACATGAGCGCGCCGGGTGCGAGATGACAACAAAGCAGACGGGTTATATAACTGTTCTTTTTCAGGGTTGAGCACCTGCTGACAGGGTGCTGTTGGGTGTGGGAGGGTGCAGGCTGTAGTCAAAGACAATCACAGTTACAGCCTGTTGTAAGAGTATGTACTCAATAAAAAATTAACAGCTGATTAGCACCGGTGCCCAACTGGCCAGTCTCATTTGTAGTTTTATTTGTGTTGGCTGCTAACAACATCCTTTTCATTATTATATAGAAGCTGGGCTGCTCGTAACAGCATTATCGCTAAATAAACTTTCATATCAATTGTTTTTCACAGAGGACAAAGGACAGGAGTGGCGGGTGAAGCAGAGACTGAGCATGCATTCAGTGGACAACTAACTAACAAACTATAAGAGGCCATTTTTACCCAATACACTCACTAAAGTGGATTTAATTTATTGGATGTTTAAAAGCAGGAAACAGCCTGTTGTTTTCTTACTGTGGTGCAGTCATTAGCTTGTTCAGTGATTCCAGTGTAGTTATTACAATAACAACTAGAACACAGATCTTTGCCTTGTTAATTAGACATTACCTCCACCAGGATCTCTCTGCTGGTTAGCACATAGTTCTCATCAGGGAAAGTCTCACACAGGTGGTTAAAGATGGCCGTGCTTTCCCTGAAACCAAACAAATTCAATCCATTAAAACTTTCAGAGTCGACATTCAACTTTAACGAGGCTGCTCAAAAAAGACAAATGATTCAAAGAAACCCACTAGGTTTCCCATTTGCCATTTTTAATTCTGCGCCTTATAAAGCAACTCATGCTTTATAAGTTATGACTAAAACTACAGTCTAGCGTCTTGTGATTGCTTGCTGACCTGCTGACAGCAGCCCAGGTCTTCTTGAGGCGATACACAGCGTTAGACTGCAGGGCTGACAGGATGGCCCTCAAAGAGGAGAAGTTCTTCAGCTGTCTGCACTCCTGCACGGAGAAAATACAAGAAAAGGCACTTCTGTTATGACACTTTGACAAAAAAGTTCATTTAGATTGTACACCTAACTCTTTTTTTAGACCCTGACCTGAGCAATAGCGATCCACCTCTCGATGGTGCGTGCTCTGTGGGCGGGGCTTGCGTGAGCGCAGCGAGGTGAGCTCGGGGCAGTGGAGGGGTACAGGGAGGTAGAGGAGGAGGTGGGCGATGGGACGGGAGAGGAAGTGGAAGGGCTGGGAGAGGTCGGGCAGAGGAGGGAGGTGATGACGCGGTTGGTGACGGCGTTGAACTGGGAGATGGTGGCGCGGACGGTGGGCGCCAGGCTTCGGTTCTCCTTCTTGTCGCGCTGGGACCAGACGCAGCCCAGGCAGTGGAAGGGCACCGCTTTGACAAACAGTTCCTGGGGGACACACGGCATGAATGAAAAGACCCCACACGGACACAGAAAGGAGCTTTTAAATGTTTATTAATTAGACCTACAGCGTCCAATCTGGTCAGCTGCTCCGCCACTTCTCTCACAGGGAAGTCCATGAAGCGTTTGTCTTCCTCCTTGGTAGGCATCTCAAGCTCCTGCTGCAACGACCGACTGCTGTGCTCTGACGCAGACTGGCTGCAATCTGTCAAACACACCAAATCATAAATGACAACGAAGCAGGCTGCTCAAGCGATGGTAGCGTATCTACGGTTCAATAAATCTACAATCCTTCCTCTGTAATGAGAATCTATGTAGCGAGGTACCCGAATCAGATCACCTACATAATCACATCGCCTGCTCCCCTCTACCTTGTTCCTGGAGCCTCTTGAGGAGGGTCTCGGCAGTCTGAGCCAAACGTCTGAAGCAGAGGCGATGCCGCAAGTGGGCACACAACAGCCGGAGGGCCTGGTACTGGGGGGGTTCATGGAAGTCTTCACTGTACTCCTCCAGCCACAGCCGGATCACTGGGGGTAAGGTACTGAGGAGATCAAAGAAATTTACATGTTTATTATAGTGTTAGTGTCCAGGTTCATCTTTATTTGAGATTAAAGGAGGCCTGGACAACATTGGCATGGTGTGTGACAGACAAATAAAATAATAAAGATGCTTTGAATGAGTGACTACGCTCACCTGCGAGGGCAGATGGTGTTATCGAGGCTGGATATTGAGTCATCTCTGTGGGAAAGTAGACACAAACACCAATAATCAACTGAGAATTACATTTCAATGATGATCACCACATAGGGGGACGACATGGTGACAGACAACATCCTGTAAACAGCAACGATTCAAGGTCTGATTGTCTATAACTGTCCATCCCGTGGAAATGTCCTGCAACACTCTGAATCCCTGCAGAGGCACGGTGGTCTTGTTATACAGTGATGAGTGTCAGGGATCAATAATCAAATCAAATCAGGAACCTTTATAACAGGGTTATTCTCTTTCCTGCACCAAATATAACACAAACACTTCCACACAAACACACTTCCCAGACTGTCCTGAGGCCGACCCCACATAAAGCTCACAGGAAACCTGTTGCCACCAGCATCACAGATGTGAGGGCGACTGTTTGACAAATAAAATCAGGTGAACAGCACTAATGGCCACAGTTTAACACAGGCAGCTTCACAAAGACAGAAGACCAGGCAGGATCTCTAGACTGGATCTGTTTTCTTCAATTATACATATAATCTAACAAATTGAGACAAAAGTCAGCTAAAGGCTTTCTGTGTCGAGCCCTGAAATGCACTTGTTGCAGATGAACAGTTCAGGTGAAAAAGCAGCTCCGCTGGGCGTGGAGGGCGTAGTCATGACCACCCAGGAATGGAACAAAGCGCCTGACTGCTTTGTTCAGTCCATGATGACACAGAAACTTGAACTAGAAACTCTGCGTCAATAGAGATTTGCTTTGTGAATAGCTGAAGCGAAGTCCAGAGGACTTTTAAAAAGCCGTCTTGGATCTGGCATATTGAAAAGCCTGGTTACGCATGTGCTCAACTTAAATTTGCGTACAGTGATGACCTATTTACTACGTGGAATAACACACTGGAATAACAAATCAATGTCAGTAAGTTAAGAATTAGTTAATTATAATTAATTCTTTAATAAATTAAATTAATTCTAAGAAGAATTAAAATATGTGTGTCTTCAAAAAGTGAATTTGTAGTGTTAGTATATTAAACTACTTTTTTTTAAAATATATATTTGTCCTTTTTATCATAACATCATAAATTCACGTGAAGTAGCCTTTGGAATATATTTTTCCAAGCACATAATACGTGTAAGATTTAAAGTCAACAGTCCTCGAAACATTAGTTCATTTGGAGTTTTTCTTAAAGACTGATACCACTTGCATGTCTCTTCAGTAATATGAAGCTGCCACCAACATCTGGCTAGCTTAGCTTAGCACAAAGACTGAAAACAGATGGGAAAAGTTAGCCTGGCATGAATTGAACAAACAAGATATGAAATGTTAATTAGTGAGCTCCAGAAGTGCTAGTATGCTAATCTTTTTTTAAACTTTGGACTGAGCCGGACGAGATATTTAGCTAAGCTAAGCTTACGGCTGGTGGCTTCAGCTTCGTACTGAATGGACAGATATGGGTGGTATTAACCTTCACATTCAACTCTCGTTAAGTGTTGTTGACAGCGTCTCCCATAGGATAGATTTTCAGTGTTAGACCAGTCGAAGAGCAACAATGACCTCCTCTATGTGGGTTTGCAGTCCAGCTCTCTAAGCCCAGGTGTGGACCGTTTCTCACCTCTCAAACAGCAGCTCGATGAGGGTGCTGGTGAAGGTGAAGGCTCTGTAGGTGGAGAGGAAGACGCGGACAAAGTCTGGCTCCTGGTGCTCGGGGTCCAGCAGGTGGGTGACCAGCCGCTCAAGGTTGGCGGCCTTCAGCCTGCGCACCTTCACCGTGTGGTACTGGACGAAGCTGAAGGCTGTAGGGGGCTCTGCCGCGTCCGAGGACGGCAGCACGGGTTCCCTGCGCAGCGTGATGCCAAACACAGCCCCGTCCTCCTCCTCCTCCCCCCACTCCTGCACCGGGTCCTGCAGGGGAGAACGCAAGGTCATCAAGATGTGGCAAATAATAAAGCAAATACGCCATACAGCGTGTCATTCTGCTCCTTTCTCCAGGATATGGCAGATAACACAGACTCAGACTGCGTCGTTTCATTAGAAAGGTTGAAACTCAACGTCGATTAACGTCATTCTTGAGATTCTGCTCGTGACCCAGCCTTGAACTCTTGACGCAGACAGACACCTGCTGACTGGACCGATGATGAGGCAAAGCAGTATTCTCTGGCGTACTTGTTTATGTCCACAAACACAGGGACAATGCACAGAACCATGACACACTCTGACAGGTTTTTTTTTTCCTTAATTCAATTCTAACTTTGTGCCTTTTTAGAACAGCAACAGCGACACAACACTACATGCTACAAAACTGTAGAGAAGGAATAAAAATGTGGCCAAGAGAGAACAGGAAGTCTTTTTGTTTTTTTTACCTACACAGGATTTGAAGGGAACAAGTGAAAGCATTAGAATTTGATATTAAACAATAATATTAAATTAAGGTCCATCACTACAATCTCAAACTGGAAAGAAACCCCCCCAAAAAAAGATTAAGCTATTCTTTACAAAGCAGGCATGCATTTACTGCATCATGAAGAATGTACTGCACACTGAGTAAACTACAGAAGAAACTCAGACACGGATAAAAAATACAGACCCTGCACTGAATGGAACCATTATTTCAGTATATGTTTGTCCTGCGGACCGGAGTCAACAAGAGAATGAGGTTCACATGTAGCTGTTGTTCGACAGACAACCTAACAATGTATTCCACACACACGTCATGTAACCGACCATCGATAAGTGCCATTTCCCCATGTTTGTCCTCCTCTGGGAGAGAAGAAGTCCTGAAGTCTGATGCAGGTGATTTGACCGCAGCGCAGGCAGAAATTACGGATTTATCTCCCTCCTCCGACAGTTCACATCAGTCTGAATGATATCCGACACTTTCATTTCATTTTATTTTTTTAGAATAAATATAACAAAGTACGCTACTGGTACAAAGTTGAATTGTGTCCCGACGAGGGGTCTGAACAGCGACAGTGGACGGACTAGCTTCAGAGAGGGAGGAGGAGGAGCAGGAGGACAGTGAGCGACATTTCACTGGGCGGGGCCAATGAGACAGGTGAGGGCGGGGCTAACACTATTGACCAATAAGGATAAGGGGATTAAATCGCGTATTATTATTCAGATTTTTAAAATGAGGACAGGACTGGGAAAGTTGCTATATTACTACAAATACTGGTCATTATAAAAACTGAAGGAAAACAGTGAAAGCTTGATTTTAATGGCAGTTAATTTACTCCATATTTTACTGGGTTTATGGGTATTGGATTGAATTCAGTATCTTTTAAATGCCGAGTTGTACAGATTTTTTTCGGGGATGTTGTAAAAGAAATATACGCACTCAATAGATGTAGGTGGTTTATGAATTATATCAATAACCATAGTATAAGTAGGCTAGTATAGTGTACCACCACACAATTTTTATACTCATTAATTTATGGCAGCAGTGGTGCCAGCTGTCTATTTACAGTATAGGTAGTGGTATATACACATGGGGGTCAACCTGTCCAATGGTCCAAAATTAAAATATACAGTAACTATTTTACATTGTAAAAATACTCAAAAAAGGGTTATTCATTTGAAATACTGTATCACTCATAATATATATTTTTTGAATAATACTGTATTAACAATGCGTTCCTGTTATGGCGCTATAGGTCTAATTACTTCCCATGGTGGTTTAAACCACAGTTTATTGTATGAATAATGCATTAAGATGTCTTGCAGTACAACAAGTTGTAAGAAATTGAAAACAGCAGTCAAGTAATTTGCTTGCCAAAATTTTATACGAAAGGTTAAAAGGGTCTGTGATTTGATAATACTAATGCTGATGATATTCAGTCATTAATTAGGGAAACCAACTGTATGGTGTCTGTGGTTTGATGCTTCATATCCAGCCTCTCTCAGAGCCCAGCAGCATGTTTGCTGGGTACGAATACAGTCTCATTTTTCTTGAAGCAGCCAATAAAAAACAGTTATTATAAACCACTATAGATTTTAAAAGCTTTGATGCATTAATATTAATTTGTGATAGTGAATTGTGTGTAAATTTAAAAGTGCTGGAATCCAAAAATACTGGATTGAAGACATCACAAGTGTGGCTGTATTCCAGCTTTAAGTCCACCTAATGACTGTCAAAGATGCCATCACTGTAGAGATACTGTGTCTGAACTTTTCACCTCATAGAAATGAACGGCAGAGACGATATTGTGGTCAAACATTAAAAATATATAAACTAAATAACTTCAATTTCCGCAGGAATCACCCGTGGTGGTTTTACATAAAGGGATTAAATGCAAGAAGCTGATTTCAGGTCAACCTCATGCTGGGATTGGTGCATTTCAGCGCCACTGCCTGCAAAGAATCCAGTCGGGACTGTTTTTTCACGACGGCCTCTAGCTTTCCAGCCCATGGTGTCAGGGGTGTGGTGGGGACATACCACACGAAACAGGTTCTGCCCTTTATCGTCAACTTTGTGACTTCAAGGAAGCACATCATAAAGTAAGAATGTATAAATTAAGAATGTGCGGTACCACTGTAAACTTCATTATAGAGGCTAGCAGCATCACTCTGACAAGCTGAGCCAATGAAATACCTTTAAATCAGGCGATCCAATGCTCTTTTAGCTCACAGGGAAGAATGAGCTTTTTGTTTCTCTAATGAGTTTCCCTGAGCTGAAAATCTACCATCAGTCTGTTTGCCCATTCTATTTCTACAGACGGCGAACAAAAAGAGCAGAGAAACCTCAAGACCTCAATTAGTGCTCATTAGACACATGAATGGGTGATGAGGTGACAGCATACATTCAAGGGGAGACCGAAACTTATCGGTCGAAATTGTTTCCTGAAAACCTCACAAATATGATCATACTTCCTGGAGATTCAGCTGTTGTTAACTTCCCAGTGTCACTAAACATCGGCTGGTGTCGATGACGTGCCGAGTGAAAAAATGTAGAACAGATTGGGAACGAGAGCAAGAAGTTCCCAGGGAGGAGCCCGACGTAAACAATGGCTGAATATGTGACAGGTGTTCCATCACAGATTACAACCAATTAAAACCTAATATTTCACTAAGTAATGACTTACACATCAGAGGACACTAAATACAACACTGAGATCTGAGCCATTTAAAATAACACAACAAATATTTGAACAGCTAAAAAGCCTCAGACATGTGAATCTTCTCTCATGCAGCCAAATGAGAACAAAAATAAATCCTAATTAAAATAACCAAATTACCGGGCAACCACCACCAAGGTCACCACATACGTATTATATGAAAATACCTGTATTTATTCTGTGTGTGTTTGGCTTCTCTCATGCCATGTTGGACCAAAAGCTTGTACAATAGACTGAAATTAAATGGCGAAATACAACAAAATGGATGTCGGGTTTTAAAACGGAGCAGCTGTTCAGAGTAACATCATGCTCATAGAAACCTCACCTTGTACTGCCCTTCAGTGTCCAACAGCTGGAAGCCCGTGAGCCACACGCCGGGCTCCGTGTCCATGTGGACGTCCACGCAGTGACTCGGCCTGAGCCACAGCAACTTCTTCATCCTGCCCACCCTGCTGCGGAGGCCGCGGGACTCCCCTCCATCACCACCTCCACACACAGGAAGAACGGTCCTCATCTCCCGCTCTGTGTCACGCCGCAGGCCCACGCACCTCGTCAGATCTCCCCCACACCTGCTGCCTCATCTGTGTCGGGGAGGGAAGCGTGAAAACATTAGGCATGCTCTCTTGCTGTCCCATCTTCTTGTGATGTTCTGTTTATTCGTCGAAGCATCCAGGTCAACATTAAACTTCCTCTTCCCAGTTGTTTGAGTGTCATTAAACAAAGACCAGTCCCACAAAACTGGATCAGTGGTGGCTGAATTCGAGCAGAAAAATCACGATTGGATTTAGCACGCTGGGACAGAAATAGGATTAATGTTTCAGCCTAACTCAATATATTAGGAGCAGCGCAGCACGACAACATAAATTACCTTAATTCAATGAATTCCCTCCATAACAAAAAGGACACGTGAAGCCACTATAGTTACATACACAAAGTCTTTTTATCTGAACCTATAAGAGAAATCTTCTCTTGAATCGACACAACTTTATAGCTGGCAACATTCTGTGCCACGAAAAAAAAAAGAGAATGACAATAATGTCAATACACTGTACACACCGTACGTAGTGCAAGTTATCATGAGATCAATAAAAATATAGACAGCCATGAGATACAGTAGCTATAACTTTCTGGTCAATGCTCAGTATAACCAGGAAATATTTCTTTAAAATAATTAACATATTACAGACACAACATGCACACAGCCTCAGCTGTTTAGAACAAAATAAAGGATATCTTAAAGACACTCTGGATACAATCAGAAACTCACTCACCTAAAAAAACAACAACAATCTCCTGAATCCCGATGAGGACCATTTCTCAGAGCTGTGTGAGTCCAGCCAGGATATTCATGTAGAGGCAGTGAGAAACTTGGATGGAAGACACTCTGGCATTTATCACTGAGGACGGATTGTTCTTTGTGTTTGTGGGCGGATGATGCTCTGCGCGCGCGCCTGTGTGTGTGTGTGTGTGTGTGTGTGTGTGTGTGTGTGTGTGTGTGTGTGTGTGTGTGTGTGTGTGTGTGTGT
>JBBPCS010000283.1:11010385-11030766 GCA_037974645.1 Hollardia meadi
CACACACACACACACACACACACACACACACACACACACACACACACACACACACACACACACACACACACATTCAGTGAATCGGTCAAAGAGGTTTTGTTTGCAGCTAAAAGCTGTCTGGTTACATTCTGAGTCATTCAATCACAGCAGCTCCACCATTAGGTTCGAGGTGTCAGCGAGACAAAGACAGGCAACACTGTTGAGGCGCTGACGTTTTGGTATGAAGTTTTTCTTCTGCCAATAACTGGAGCATAAAACAAGACAATCCACCTAACAGAGTAATGTTTGAGATACTGAAGATAGCAGAGATAGTTCAGGTGCTGTAGTTCACGGGAGGTTTCACACGCAGCTCTGTATCACATCTTAAACTGGGACGAAGCATATTAAATGTTGATGTGATTCAGCCATTAAATAAAGGCTACGGTGCATCACGTATGTAAGATTAAAGCCCATGACATTCACAATGGGTTTCGATCAGCAGGACAATACCAGAGAAAACCTTTGGGCACAAGGCACCTGTTTCGTCCTCATACAGCCAATTATGGTAAAGAAAAATCAAATGAAAAAAAAATGTTTTTATTGTATTTATTGGCTTCTTATGAGGCAGATGGTGAAATTCTGAACTTTGAAAAGGAGGCGGAGAAACAAGTGTTGGTGCAACATTGACACCTGACAGAGAACAATACTATTGCCAAAACAAACACACCTATGCAACAAGTAACCAGTAAAGGTACAAATACATCTATTCATAAATATCACCTGAGAACTGATCATCTAAGAACCGTTCAGCATGTCTAAACATACATTCACATTTGTATTTTCAGCCAACAATTTGCTTAAGATCAGAGATTCATTGTTGCAACAGCTAATAATAATTGCAGAGGTAATTTGGACAGTCGTTATAAGACCTAACAGTGAGCTAGTTTTACACTTTGTACACTGTTGGCTCAGAACTTTCCCTTCTTCTTCTTCCAGGGCTTCTTCTTGGACTTGGAGTCGACGATCAGCTGAGACTGACGCTTCAGCGCCTCCCGTGTGATGATGTCATCGTCGTCCTCTTCACTCTCCTCCTCTGAGAGGCAGACAGTGACAGTTTGAGACGAAGACAGATTTAGACTGTGTGCTTGTTTTACTTTGTGTGTGTGTGTGTGTGTGTGTGTGTGTGTGTGTGTGTGTGTGTGTGTGTGTGTGTGTGTGTGTGTGTGTGTGGCTCCCGACTCACCGTCACTGATGGGGTCCAGTGTTTGGTCCTCAGGCAGCTTGACACGGGTGTTGTAAGCTGGCAGCTTCCCTTCAATCCTGATGTAGAACTGACGTAGCAACAAAAAGAAAACAGTCAACGACTCTCACCAGTAAAACATTTTATTTGCTGTTTTTGCCGGCATAGATTGTCTGTATTTAATATTTATCCTCAAAAATCCCCTGTTCCCATGGAATCATGGCTTCCATCTCCCTTTAAGTACATCTTTTCATGCTCAAGACAAAAATGTAATTCTGAAATCACACAAAACTGATAAATATATAATATTGTTTTCAATATTTAATGCCAGTATCTAGGTGAATTATTTTATTTTAAAGTCTTAAAATATAAACCGAATTTAACATTTATGTAAAATTTCCTATTCATGAGGAAATTAAATTAGCGTTAGGCCAAACTGTTTGTGTCTCTGTCGTCATGTAACAGGTACGATGACCAGCTGCTCCGTCTCTACCGGGCTTGATGAACTTCTTTATGGTAAAGGTGCAGCCAGGCGGTGTCTAACAGTGCCAAATCAAGCAAACAAGGCTCGACTACTTTTGAAATTATCACCTCAGATTTACGTCAGTCGCAAAGGTTCTGAATCTACATCTGAGAGCAAAATAGTCAATGTCATTAGTAGATGGCCCACAGTCGTGTTACGTGTTTCCTATCTGATATCCTTTGTTCTCAGACGGAGAAGGCGCTGCCGAGCATTAGGAATCACAAACAAACACTTCAGGTGGCTTTTCCACTCAGATAAGCTATGCAAGCACAGCAGCAGGCAGGCGTACAGACTTACACAAGAGCCCCAACATGCTGTTTGCCAAAAAAAACAAAAACTGCTTTTATCACCGAAAGTTCAAGCTGACGCACAGCCCTTACAGAGGTGACGGTTATTTGATTAATTTTTAGAAAGTTAATTTTACACAGACTAGTTTCTTAATAATCCCAAACCCTGATCAAATCAGTTACAGAGGTATTATTTGCAGTAGAGCTGCCACCTTTAGTTGATTAATTGATGAGTCGATCAATTCATTTTTCAAGCAAAAACATTTGTCAAACATTTGCTGCTCACAGCTTCTTAAATGTCAGGAGTTGCTGCTTTTCTTTGTCATTTAGGATGGTAAATGAGGAGTCTTTGACTGTTGGTTGAAGCAATTTGAAGACGTCACTTTGGGATCTGGCAAATTGTGATAGCAAATAATTCAATTAGTTATTAAATTAAAGCAGATTAATCGATAATGA
The DNA here is from genome assembly GCA_037974645.1 of Hollardia meadi. NCBI lineage: Eukaryota > Metazoa > Chordata > Actinopteri > Tetraodontiformes > Triacanthodidae > Hollardia > Hollardia meadi. Next base: position 11,012,871 of record JBBPCS010000283.1, read on the forward strand.
AAATGATCATCAGCGGCGGTCCTATTTGGCAGGCTATCTTGGTCACATGACCTTCAGACATCTCATCAGAGACACTTTACATGTAATGCCACTCCTGTGCCAACGTTCTTTCTAAGGACAGTATGAACAATATGATTCATCTAATTATCTTCACACCTTTTTTCCCGCTGAACTGTCACTAAAAACCTTCCACCTCTGTTTACAAGGACTACCGCTGCAAACGGTTATCCTATCCAAAACCTTAACATGTACGTCATCCCACTGCGATGTTGGACGAGCGTTGTGGAGCTTCGACTCACCTCCTCCTCCTCCATCTCCTTCATGATAGCGGCCAGATCCTGACCCTGAAGCTCCCCGTGCAGCAGCTGCAACTTCAGCTCACACTGAGTCATCAGCACCAGCACGAACTCATCGGAGTCGGGAGACACCTCAGTCGCGGCGTCCTCACTCTGGAGAGAAATGGACGGATGGTGAAAAGACACAAGCTTGATTGTCACCAGACATTTTGAGAGAAAAAGGACATATTAGGAATGAGACCATAGAAGTTGTCCTCAGTTAAACCTACAGTTGGACAATTTACAGTCAGGACGGCTGAAGTCGTGTTTACGAAGTCGTGTTTACCAGTGTGATGTGGTGAAGTTTGTCTGCGAGGTGCTCCACCCCGGCTCGGACAGTACTGAGGACTTTAACGAGCCGATCCAGGCGCTCTTCACTTGCGTCACACCTCTGCTGTTGAGCCTGCAGCTGCCGCTCACACTCCTCCAGCATCTGTTGGTCACTAACAAACCCACGGAGAACGAGTAGAGGCTTGATAATAATCACCCCCCCCCCCCCCCACGGTGCCTTGTTCTATTGCTACTGTCTCACCTGGAGAGTTTAGCTTCTCCGGAATATTTCATATCCTGGAACTCTTTGTTCAGGAGCTCCTTCTGCTCCTTCAGCTGCTGCAGCGCCTTCTCATTCTGTTCTTTGAGCTTCACAAGATGTTCGTGTGTCTCCTTCTGCGAGGTGAAGCGCTGCACTATCTCCTACAAATGAACACATGAATTAAAAAAACGTACCACAATATACATGACTAGATACATCACTCTAGCTCGCACAGCAGGTACAGCAGCCTCTTTCCACATCTCTACCTGTATATCTGTGACTCCAGTGGCCTCCTTGATGCGTCTGAAGGCCTCCTCAAAGGTGGAGATGACCTTCTCCTCTTCACCTGCCACCCTGGGGGTGCTGCGCTGGGCCTCACTGCTCAGCTCATCCGGCTGCATAGCTGTTCTCGGAGCCTACAGGTAGCAGAGCTTATAACCACTCAAAACAAAAGTTACTCAATTCACCCTACAGAATTTCTGAATTAAACCATTTTAGCCAGAAGTGTTATTGGCTGCTTGACTGCAGTGTTGTAGGCCTTTCTGTGGTCATGTTTTGTGCTGTCATTCAGATATTTGCACACGGCCAGTGAGAAAGTAGGTGATCAAACAAGGAAGGAACATTAAAACAAAGCTATACGCTACAATAATATAGTGTACATGTATGCATACATTACCATGTGTATCTTACCCTTCTGTCGACTTTTTCTACCTGGGCCTTGCGCTCCTCAACCTTTTTCCTGTAGCTGGCGATGATGCGCTCTCTCTCCTTACGCTCCTTGTAGAGCAGGTCCTCCTGCTGCTGTAACTCAGCCTGGCAGGAAGACGAAGAAGGGGAAGGGGTGACGGAATGAGAGGAAGGCAGGCCATGAAACAAGAGAGATAACATAGTGAGACAAAACAAAAAGTTTGTATGAAAACAGTGAATTTGTAATGAATTTTTTTTCTCTCTTTTTTTTTTTAATTAACGTAGGAGGCCGTCATATAAAAGGCACCTTCACCCATCATGATCTCCAGCTCTACATTTATTTTGAAGAAAGAAAAAGACAGAGAAGTAAGAGTAAGTTTGTTCTGGGGAAACATTGCTGTTTGCACAATTTACAGTAATAAGGCAGGCATAATGTATTTGTATTTGCAAGCTGTATGAAAAGAACACTGGCGAATAAAAGAGCCGCTGTAGCTGCTTTACTTGTGACTCATATAACACGTATCATTAGTGATGACAGCAGCGGTGAGTGAATCATCCCTCTGACGTCTCCGCTACGAACATGCATGTTGTGTGGGTTTGTAACAGAGGAGGCTGCAGGTCACCTTAGCAGCTTCTTTCGAGAGCTGGGCGTCGTTGTTCATGACCTGCATGTTGTGGAGCTCCTCTCGGTGCTTCAGGATTTCTGCTTCCAGACTGTCCAACTGGCCCTGGAATGTCAGACTCTCCTCCTGAAGTGGAATCGGTGGGAAAAGGGTGGGATAGAAAGAGAAAGGACCGAAAATATGGATGTAAAGCGGGAGAGAGGTTTCTGGATAATGAAAGGATGCGATCATAAGAGGACAGCTGCAACACTATGACTTGTATTGGAGTGTCTGTATTTGTACATTAAATCATTGAAGTCGACCTGCTGCCACCCATGTTCTCTGCATTTGGGCTCAACTCCTGTTGCCTTGCATTACAAGCCTTGACAGGGACAGGAAGTACTGTACCATTGTGGAAGTCTCACTCAATGTTTACATATCACAGAGTCCCATATCAAGGGCTCAACAAAGTGTCATAGCCCAGGCCACAGAGCCTACAGTGGGCATCCATTTTTTCTGTGCCTGATTCCTAAATGAAAATGATTAAACAGACTGTATGCAAAACGCTGATGACGTACAACTCTCATAGCATGAGTTCTTATAATTGCACTTTTGTAATATTGTGATATAATTTTGAAATGTTAGATAATACCAGCATTATGGGGGGTGGTGCCAACAGTACTCCTGCAACATGTCCAGCAAGTGAAGATGAGTACAAAACATTATTTTTTACGCAAACAATGTGTATGTTGGACCAACCTGCAGGTGACTTTTGAGTTTCTGATAGTTAATCATGATGTTCTCAGCCTCCTTGCACTTGAACTGGGTCTTCTCCAGACTGTTCTCCAGCGCCCGCAGTTTCTGCAGTCACACACGACATTGTTTATTCTGTCAAACTACCGCATTAACCAAAAAAAAATTAACACCAGGGAAAAAAAAGCCATCCATGTTTTTGTACATCTCTACATGAGCGTAAGTGAGAACTACCATGGCGTCTTCCTCTTTTTTTCGAGTACGGGCATCAGGAGACTGCGCTCCACCTCTGGCCTCTGGTTTCATTCTCTGGTATTCCAGCTGCAGCTCTTCAAGGCGGCGCTGTTGGGTCTGGGTGCTGTGTTTTAGGGCATTGAGGTGCTTTATCTTGGACAGCACCTTCTGGTCCAGCGTTGTCAGGGCGGCCGGAGAAAAAAAGCCAACGATAGGGAGAAGTAGTGGGAGCAAAAGAGAGACAGAGGGAAACAGAGAGTTGTGTACTTGCAAGCAGTCTCAATCTGTTATTTACTGTATGCCACTTAAATGGTTTAACACCCAATATATGAACAAAATATGAAAATATATGAACAAATCAAGTAAGACTGATGAATGAATGCTGCTGTGAACCTTAATAACACGCAGTACATATGCTCCATCCTCTCACCTTCCCCGACATGTTGCGGTAGGCATCCTTCTCCAAGCCTCTGTTTTGAAAAGCCATCTTGATGACACTTTCATCGCCCTGGCAGGGAAGACACCAGAAGGGAACAAGATTTGGGTTTGTGAAGAAAGTCAGGTATGATGCTTTGACTGAAGATACGTGAGGACAAAAAGAAAAGAAGCAACAGAGGTGGGACAGATGCCTCTACTTTATGCGGACTTACAGCATTGGCTTCTGCCAGTTTTTTGTACAGCTTCTTGTTCTCCTGCCTCAGTCTGCGGATGGACTCTGTGTTCCTCTTGATGGTGGATTGAGAGCTTTCATAATATGTAGCTCTGTCGCCCTCTGGTGGGAACATTTAACAGTTACACCTAAACATGCTAAACAACTAGCTAGCTAACAGCAAAACACACTTCCTTGAGCTGAACTAAAATCAACGTTCAGACTTGATTTTTGAAACAAACTCACCCAGTAGTTGGATTTTACGCTGCATTTCCATTATTTGGTCCTGTATCGGAGGTTTAATCGCACCAAACGGCATTTTTGTGAGCAAAAGACACCTAGCAAACGTTATACCAACCGTAGCTTGACGAACACTTCCTGCAGTTTCCAGTGTTGCTTAGCAACCTGTACACCAACACCAAAGCTAGGTTCAGAGTGTCAAATTAAGAGACTGGACCTGACTGGACCTTTAGTTTGGAAAACAGTAAATAGAATAGGCTACACTATGGCAGTATCTTAAATCCATACATGTCTGTTCTTAGTTACAAAATATTTTATTTCACAACTCAGTGCAGTGTCGTTCTTTTTCTACTGTAGAAATATCACTGAATATCAAAAAGCATGCTGCACCTGTAAAAGACAAATGTATAGACAAATGGGCTATGCGAAGCATATACATTACAATTTTTAAACTTTGTATGACAACTATATCGCATATATCTATTTTGACCACTTTACTGGTTTCATACCTGAACCTACATTTTCTTGTTTAAAGTTAATCCATTGTAGCATGATTCTTAAAGATTTTTAATGAGCAGATACAAAATATCCCCAAACTTTGACTTCATTTTACATTGAATTGTTATGTCATGTCAGTATTATCAAACAATTTCGCCCTAAAATGGACAACACTGATAAAAACAATAATCCATGTGTGATTGTGCCAAAATTAAACCAAAAAGCAGTGGCTTTTCCCCCCCTTTGAACACTGATATGGTAACACAAACCTTTATTAGTTTACAATAAAATGAAAGATGATGTAAAACCTTTACAAACTCAGAATTGGCAAATTAATCATGGATATGTTTAATATTCAGTGGACAGTATGAACAAAAGAAGTATTGAAAAATAAATTTTGCTAATCCAAGTTAAACCACTCAGATGATTTGTAATCTCTTAAGGCTTTGAGTATCATACTAAGCTTTTAATTGGCAGCATAGCAACCCTGCTTTGTCAACTAATTTCAAACTGTGCAATATGCTTAGTTAAACTGATAAAGCTTTTCTCATGTAGCAACAACAAGCCACATCTGCCATAAAGCGGAGATCTCACTGAAAGACAGTGGAACCTTCAAAATGTACACATTACCTACATGACAGCGTACACACAAAAAAAGTGACAAAAAGACCAAAATGTACAATGAAAAAGAAAAACATTAGTTTTTTTTAAAAGGCAAACTGATACTTAAATAACCTAAAGTTATAATCTGTAACTCAAGCTCTTATATTCCTTCTGTAATAAAATCAGCCATGTTGGGAAAGTACAGGGAGTCAAATGGTTTAAGGCTTTGTAACAAAATACAAAAGGATCAATAATATCATACAGACGACACATATGAATCCCATTTGGCTGCAAGACACAAACATACTGTACATACATAATGTATCACAGGGAATGGCACTAGTAATTCCTCCTTTTGTTCTGTTAAACCCTTATCTGTTTCACCATGCACACACGCACGCACACACACACACACACACAGAAACCTGTGACTTAATCTACAGATTTGGGCTCTTCATTAGACTTCTTCAGGAGGGACAGCAGGTTCTGCGACATGAAATACGGCCTCTCTGCTGATCCATCGTTGCGCTCCAGATCCTCCACTGTGACATGGAAAGAAGAGGAACAACATTTTCTTAACAGCATGCTAACACTGAAAAGTAATTTTGAACTGTTCTTGTATTCATATATTCTATGAATGATTATATATTAACATTATTATATATTATATGTATCTAGATCTGAATTAAAGGAGTACTCCAGCAATTTGTAGACAGTTGAAGAATAGCAAAGAAAAGAAAGCAGTGTTTTGTCGTCCTCCCAGGTTGAAACTTTTTAAAGTCTGTTGGCCAAGTTCAGACATGTGCATCATTCTTCTTGAAACAAAACCCAATAGTGATGTACGCCTTAACATCAGTCCACCAAGGTGAGAAAATAAAGTACTAGAGGTTAGGTCAGCAAGGGGTCAAAAGATGATTAAAGGGATAAGAAAGGGGGCGGGGATGCATATTTCAGTTACAAAGAATTGATTCAAGATCTAGCAATCCTTATTTTTCAGATTTTTTTTTTCTCTTTGTCATGCAATATTCTGGATGCTACCTCTTCAAGTATCTGCTGTATATACTGTAAACTATAAAATCGCTCTTTTGGTTGAACTGTTCACAAATCAGGTTCACATTAAGTCCATAACCTGAGATTATCATTTTAATGGTTCATGAGCCAAAAACGATGGAATCCACTGCTCTGAAACGATGCAGCAGAAGTGGAGACATCCTGATTTTAGTCCCTAACATGGGCCAAGTACAAAAAAACATAGGATACTCCCCTTCCCATAATGCAACAATCTCATCATTAGGAAATGGCCACAGTTTGTAACAGTTTGTAAGTCCTCAAGAGCCACAGAACACATTATATTCACATTATATATATGTACTCCCCATGACAAGAAAAATGACTTTTTAATGTGTAAAACTGTTGGAGTGCTCCTTTAAGACAAAGTCCTGGCTGACTGAAAACTCACCTGCTTCCGAACGCCAAAACCACCTTGAAACTCAGGTGCACACCCATAACAGAACTATACTACAATTAAATACAATCACCTTTAATCGAGATTTACAACCAATAAATATGGAATGCCAGCAAATTTCAGTGGAAAATCAGCTTACATCTTTCACAAGGTGACAAACAAGAAAAAAAAAGGGTACAAATCATCCAGAGGCTTAAGATGTTAGTTGCAAGCATTCAGAAGGCCATGTCAACACCATGCGGAGAGAGAGAGAGAGAGAGAGAGACAGAGAGAGAGGACAGGGAGAGAGCATAGCAGGTGGGATCAGTAAACAACCGTTGGGGTCTGCAGAGAGGTCACAAAGGCTGCGTCATGATGACACAATCACGCCAGTCCGAAATACCAAGGCAAGTAGGTGACAATACAATACATGGGCTCCCATCTCAGTGAGGATCTCTACAAGACGGGAGCCGAAAAATACATGAGAGACATACACTACTGTATATACAAGTTCAATGATAGGAAGAAAAAAAAAAAGATCCAATATTTATACAGTATATCAAATATGTCTGCAACATTTTGGCGTCAGCTGGTATTATTGTAAACAGTGAAAGAGCTTCACCATCGACTGAGATGTGTTTGTTTCCGACTGTAAACACGGTACGTGGTGGTTCTGGAGTGCATAACAGGATTAAGACAATAACTATTAGTGACAGTAATCAGGCACAGGTTCAGCACTCACAAAGTTCTACACACCTTAACAATATACAAACCAACACTGTTCTAAAACCAACACAAGAGAGCATGTTTTTTTTCAAGCTACAGAGATGCACTGGTCTTTGGACCTGCTTCAACCTTCACACGTCGACCGCAAACCTTCCCCAGCCGGACGTCGCACACATAGCAAGGCCATCTGAGATTTGAGCTTGTTGTATGCCGCACATTTAACACGTCCATTTCACAAAGTTGTAGGATAGTTCTTTCTCGGTGAGGTTTACCAAGCCTCCTTTTTTTTTTTTTTGCCCTTACATTACTGTTAACATCTACTCCTGTGGTGCGGAGGGAGGCTTTTCTTCCTGAAATTCCTCCTTTTCCTCTTTCTTTTCACCAGTCTCCTCCTTCTCAGCCTCCGCAGCTGGGGCCGACGCCTCCTCGGCTTTTTCCTCTTGCTTCTCTGCGGCTACTTTCACCTCTTCTTTTTCCTCCTCTTCCGCTTTCTTCTCAACCTCCTCTGTCTCCCCGACTTTTTGTTCGTCATTTTCCTCCTCTTTTGGCTCCTCAGTGTCCATCTTGGACTGCAGAGGCTGCTCCTCCTCGTTGTCCTGCTTGAGCACCGTCTGCTGTGTCAGTTGGATCTCTCCGTCTTGCTGCTGCTGAAGAGGGGTCTCCTCCTCCAGTTTCACCTCATCCGCCTGCTTGGCAGAGTCCGCCTGCTCAACGCCATCGCCATCCTCCTCCAGCCCCTTTGTTTTGGAGAGGATCTCGTGCAGCTCGGGGGACATGAAGTACGGCCTTTCAGACGAGCCATCGTTCCTTTCCAAGTCCTCACCTTTTGCGTTTTTTTGTGTTTTTGATTGGGTTAATGGAAAATTAGAGGGGAAAAATAAATAAAAGGAATGTGTGAAAATAAAGTGACATAAAGGAAGAAATGAGACAAAAGAGAAGAAGCGTCAGAAACATGGCAGGAAGAAGGAACCAGCATCTCAGCCTGGACAGCTGTATGAGTGTTTGAACACAGGAAGAAGAACACCGAAAGAGGAGATCTGCAGGAGGACTGCAAAGTTACTCACAGAAGCAGAGGAACAGTGTGTCCACACACATGGCGTACACACTGAAGAAGCCATGGGCGATGAGGTAGGATCCCACTACCAGCGTCTAGGAAAGAAAAATCACAAACATCGAGACTCTCATTATTGACTATTAACATTCTGATTACTTTATTGTCCATTAAATTTACATAAAATGGAAATTTGTCTTTAGCTCTGGCATATGAGACAACACATATCATACACACTAGTACATAACATCATTAGAATAACGTGTTATAATCATGTGGGAAGAGGAAAAATACCAGAGTATCAAAACCAGGGCTGCAACTAATGATCATTTTAATAGCCAATTAATCTGTGGATTATTTTCTCCATCAATTGTTCAGTTGTTTGGTCTATAAAAACAACAATATTACTCATATTATGTGCAATATTACTTTCATTTATCACGTACAGTTATTATATTAATATCGTGCAATATTAAATTTTTTTCATTCCCAATACCACTTTCTATTTTAGTTCATTTAGATATATTTTTGGGGTCTTTTACTTTTACTTAACTTATCTTGCTTCTATTGTTATCTATTAGGCACTGGTTTTACACTTTATATTTTTAACTTTTATACTTCACTTATATTCTATTGTTTTTATTTCTATTGTTTTTGTTGTATTCTTTGTTGCTGTATTTTGGAGCAATCTGGCACTCCATTGTAATGGCACATCTTATCTTATCTTAAAATGTCAGAAATTGGTGAAAAATGTAATTTCCCAAAGCCTTGGATTGTCAAATGTCTTGTTTTGTCCACAAGCCAAAGATATTTAGTTTACTGCAATCCGTTTTTTCTTATTACTCAAACTTATTAATAAATTATCAAAATAGTTAATTAATTAATTTAAGGTGAGCTCAAAAATATAACTGTCTCTCACCAGTATTGGCACCCAGTAGTAGTTCAGAGACGGAGCTGCATCCTCCACCGCTTTGATTCTTCCAGAGAAGAAGAAGAAAGAGAAGATCCCTGCACAGATAAAAACGTAAGTCAGAGGATTTAAATCCAGACAGATCTCTCTCCAGTTTAGAGAACAGACACTTTTGGTCTAAAAATAAAAGTTCTCCTACCAACAATTCCAACAATAAGGAGCTTCCCAAGGAACAGCAGGAAGTCAGTCACTTTATCTAAAACAGCCACCCTGTGTTGAAAAGGGCACAGTAGAGAAAGTAAGCTTTAGAATGGCATAAATATTGAATACATGTTGTAGTCTAATGCTCATGGAATTAAATATTGTGGATATTAATGTAATGAAATCCCACCTGATGATGTTCCTCATGAGAAGGAAAAAGGCATCTCGAGCTGAGGGACAGAAACTTTTTCCATAGATGGCAATCTGGAGAAAAACAACAAACAATTTAAACCACTTTGAAAACTTGACCAGGTGCAACATCTCTCGTGCAGCCGCAGAACTCACCATGATGTAGGCATTTCTGTTAAGGAACTTGATACATTTCTCCAGACACCAGAAGCAGCACTTCATGCAGCTTAGCAGGAATTTAGCAAACTTGTTCTGAGCGCCTGAAGGATGAGAGCAAGAATGTAAGTTACATTCACCTTTGACACCACTTATGCACATCCAAGATTCGAGACTAACCAGTATAACAACAATGTTCTAAATGCATAATGTTGTTGTTCTTAAATCTTCTGACCTTTCAACTTGTGATCCAGGTACTCCAGAATGACCCTGATCACCTGGACCATAGACAGGATCAGAGAGCCAAAAGCCAGGGAGCCTGTGTGGTATCTGGATAGAAGGAGGAAACACAAGCTAACTGTGAGCATGAAACACTTTTTCCCTGTCAAAGAGGTAGGGTAACCCACCTACTGACATTAACATATGTCTTACTCGCACAAAAAAACAGATGGATTGAACACACAAATACAAATTCAGTCTCTAACCGAAGGGCCCGTCCCAACGAGGCGAAGATGGGGTAGGCGGGAATATCTTCAGGCTTTTTGAAGGCCCAGTAATACGAGGCGAAGGCCCCCGACAACGTGACCTGGCCCAGGGCCGTCACAAAGTTGGCGCACCAGAAGAAGAGGAAAACATTGTAGAACTGAAACAGGATGAGGTATTTGTGGTAGAGGGTCTCCCCACCATAGAAGGCAAACAGGCACTCTGCACCAGGACACAGAGCCGAAACATTAGAGGTGTTGAATGTCTGGAGAAAGAGAGAAGAGGCAGACGGCACGATTGATGAAGTGATTTTTCATGCAGAGCTATCATCATGAAAAGCCGATGCTGTCCAAGGTGTCAAATATAAGCAGAATATTTGTTTGGCTTTTTGGCCGAACCCCACACACATCTCCAATCAATTCATTTAATGTGGCAGTGACATTTAATAGCATACCTTGGGGTCGCAGGTCTCCAATGAGTACTCACACTCAGAGTTGTTGAACACCTTGTACACCTGCTCATTAGATGTGGACAAGAAGCTGGGCAGAACAACTGGTCAAGGAGATTATGTCAACGAAAGGAGGATATCTTTGAAAAGGTCACAATCAAGAGTCATTTACAACCATTTATGCCTTCATGGAAACAATAAATAAAGCAGGAAATAAGACTGAATAAATAGCAGAGAGGGGCACATCATTCAAACTGGGAAGATGTAGAAATTGCAAACAAAGGGTGCAGTAAATATAAATGCGATGGATTGTCTAACTGATGGATTAATCGGCTAATTTATATAGATGAGTATTATTCTTTTTTTCTTGCAAATAAACGTGAAGAACTATAAAGTGACACCATTTATGTTTTGACCATCGCTGATCATCATCTGGACAAATGAAAGGATACACAGCAGTGATGGCCCAGTAAGCAATCACCACGGCGAGGAGAGCAAAGGTCAGCAGTGGGTAGAACAGAGATGACATCACGTGCCCAACAGCTCTGAAAAAGACAACAATCAACAATCGAAACATTATGTCAACAAGTTTTGATATAATACTCTCCATGAGGAGGGGCAAAATTCTCCCCAGACACAGAAACGCAGCTTAGCACTCCCCTAACGTGATGTTTAAGTGTAAGAGCTACAGGTCTCTTCTTATAAAATGCAATCAAATGAAGGCAGCATTCATTTATTCATTCAACTGTTATAGGCAGAAAAACAAGCTGTAAATACAGTACTGACATTATTACCATATAATGTTGTTATGCTAAACATGTTAGCAAACAGGTGCATATTTATAAATCCAGCAGAATCAGACCAACATGAGCACCTGACGACCTGATAAAGTCCAATATCGAGGCTCATATTAGCTCTGTTTAAATCTGCTGTTGGATTTAGACTGTAATGGGTTTATGACAACCTTTATATAAAACCAAAACAACAAGTTGAAAGATACTGAAATGTTTTGTTGAGCTAAGGGGTAATAATTCACTGTGGGTTTGTCACTAGGAGCGTCCCCATTCTGATTACGCTTTAAAATATGTGAGCAGGTCTGGTCACCTTTCTGAGAGACCAGAATGGAAAGGCGCTGCACAGTGCCAGACTAGGATTCAGACTGACCTGCTGGCCTCTTTGATAAGGGCGATGGCAATCAGAAGTCTCTTCCTGAGGAAGATGAGTAGCAGGATGATGATGACCTCCACAATAGCCAGGATGATCACTGCAAAACAGTGAAGGCATTAAACTAAGGGATTTCATCGCCACGTCATACACAAACGTGTTAAAGAAGGAAAGTGTGTTTGTGCGTACTGAAAGCCAGCCAGGTTTGTCTGATCTGCAGGTAGACAGAGAAGTCCGTCTGCAGGCCAAGGTCACGGATGGTGACGTCAGAGCCGGGCTCACCCTTCAGGCTCGCAAACTCCATGTAGCAGTGGAAAATCCCTAAAAATAAAAATAGATAAAATGGTAACAGGTTTTTCATGTTAATGTAAGCAGAACATTTCATCACCTAAAGAGGCTGAAGACTTACCATATCCGATGACTAGAATAACCAAAACAATCATGACCCAGACCATGACGCCAGCCAAGAATCGCAGCAAGACGATGAAAACCAAGCTGACCACCATGGCGATCACCAGACCACTGGAGAGGGGGGGGACACATCAACAGAGTCTTTCAGCACTTCATGCATATTTTATGGTTCCAAAATGAGTTAGCTGAAGTCCTGGTCCTGAACACTTAGATCCTTTTCATAACTAATTAACTGTGTGTGTTTATACAGTAGGTTGGTTGAAGGAATCTGTTTAATTGATATAAAACACAGTTAATGTGTAAAGGAATAAATTGGTATTTTTTTAAATCCGTAAAGGTAATTAACATATTGTCTTGTGTTGGGATGTTCTACACAGCACATTTCTGTCAATGTAACCACCAGAAGGGGGACAGACTTACAGCAAAATCCAGTGCCAAGACTGAGTGTAATCCTCAAAGATTCTCATGGCCACCTGGCGAGCTTCAACGACCACATTTGATTTCCTGTAACAAAAGGAAATTAATTAAAAACAAACCACAAAAAAGAAAACACTCCAAAATTAACATTGTGGATCTCTGTCAAGTATGGAGCCATGACAAAATTTAGTTAAAGGTCATTAGAAAAGTCAAAAAGCCTACTATAATTGAACACTGAACATAAATGATACTGTTAGATAAGATAGATTTCTTGTATGTCATGTCTTGCTTCACACTTCCTGCCTTTGTTCTTTTCCCACTAGATTTGATTGTCTGCCCCGCCCTAAGTAGTTAAACCTGTGTCTTGCCACCTGGTTTTGACCCTCGCCTGCCTCACCACCTGTAAGCCTTGTCACTTGTGTTAAATATATATCTTTATTGCACCTCCTCTGTCGTGAGTGTCTGCATCTGGGTGCTCCTATTCCTTTACCCAAACGTAACAATGAAACATTTGTAGCTAAACACACTGAGCATCAGCCTTTTCAGATAGCTACTTGAAGCTAACAATCATCATAAAACTACACCAGCCAGAGCACGTAATGCTAATCATCTATATCAGCATCACTGTATAACAGTATTTCAAACATTTAGCCGGTATGCTAACACTAACAAAGTTAGCTCTTAGTTGTCTGACACCTTCTACCACATTTTGCCAGTTTCATTGCTTCATTTTTTTTCCCAGCAGAAATAAGTAAGAATAATTTTTCAAAATGCTCTTGAAAGGTGCTGCAAAAAATGAGTTACCTGATAAGAGGAAATTAGATACTCATAGACTTATAATTGAAACTAAAACTCATTTACTTGACTCACCACACAGTTATTAATTTATTGGCTGAGTCATGTCACATTGCAAATTGAAACGATGAATGCTGCGACAACACAACAGCCTGTGATACTCATCATCTTGATAAATAACATGCAGTGAGCATGACAACCTCCCCCAGAGGGAATAGCGCTGATAGAAAACGCTGACATAAAGTCCCTCCAGGGTGTATACAAATGGAGCAGAACCAAACTCACATCAGCATACAGAGTTAAAAGAGCCTTTAAATAGGACATTAGATCAGTGTAGTGAGGCATGGTGGGGATATGATATGCTAGCTGTCCACTGACGCAGCATAGCAACATGTGTCCAAAGTGTCAAGCCTGATCTGGTTCATTTAACCACATAACATTTTCTCTTGGGCTTAAAAGTGAGGGTTATTTTCATTTTTACTGATTCATCTATACAAAAAAAAGTAATTTTTGTCAAAGAGACAAATGTCCTCTTTTAGTTCCAAGAGCACAAACTGCTCATTTAGATTAAACCAACGATCCATAAGCCAAAGGGATTACATTTACAAAGATAAATTGCTTGACTTTGAGTGTAGGGATAATGTGACTGTACCGGCAGGTTAAACAGTTTTAAGTGTGAAAAACAAAGAGTGTTCATGTTTGTGTAATATTAGCATATTTTGTGTGTACATGTGTGTTGTCATACAGTGAAAAGGACTCACTTGGATGCCTCCAGCACATCTGTGGCATTAATGTTGATGCCTTGTCCATCATCAAAAGTGGTCTCGTTGCCCACCACCACCACTCCGCCTTTCATCGTTCCCAAGGCAGGAAGGCAGCGACGCGTGACTGTGGAAGGAGGAGATGACCCGTTTATATAGCTCTTGTGTTTCAGTTTCACGGGCCTGAAGTAAGTTTAGAGGAACAACAAGCCATTCACTTACAGGGTTTACTGGGCATCAGCATGGCCGGACACAAGCCATCCTTCAGGATCTCGGGAGGACTCTGAATCATGTAAAAAACATTTTTTTTGTCAGACTGTAAAGTATATTTCATCACTTTAAGCATGTATAAAATGTGAATAATCAAATGATCTGAATACTTACCAATTTGGCGAAGTCCACTCCTTCCTTACAGTATTGTTTATAGTATTCATGGTCTTCTTTGTTGCCTAACTTGGCTTTTACCAAGGTGAGGTGCCTGTCAGGACAGCTTTCCACACATAACTGGACACAAACAACAACATACGATCATGGCAAATACCTGTTTGAAATCGGAAAAAAAGTTGCAATGAGCATGAAAGATACGTAGATACTGTTTCTGACCTGTGTGGTGGGACACTGGAACTCCAGCAGCACCAGAGGACTGGCACATTTCAGGATGTTGAAGTACAACAGAAGAGGCTTCTTCCTGTTGAGTGAGAACAGTAAAACAAGAATATCATTTGGAATGTATCATAAATAAATGTCTCAATTGTCAGATTACAGTAATACCTCTCATTATCGGAAATACACAAGATAGTGTGCATGTGAAGGGTTTTCAAGGACAGATATACTGTACACATCAGGGTCATATTGACTTCAGGTGACTCACTCCAGAGGTGTTCCAGCTTGTCCGCAGAACTGCCCCCTGCTGTCCGTGGGGTAGATCACTTTCCTGGGGTCACCCTGAGACCAGGCTGCATGGAGAGGTATTCAAAACATTCAGAAAAAAAAGCAGCCGTTTGATCAGATGACAATAAATATTCAAAATGGACAGTCGCACATGCTGCACATCAGCAGATCTTCCAATTAATACAAAATTAAATAAACTGAACGTTTTCTCGTGCGTTTGCAATTTCAGATGTATGAATGATCTCAACATATGGCATTTAAATGAAGCTCTACTGTAGACGTGGAAAAGGTTTGCATGCTGAGAAAGCAGACAGACAAAGCATTATGTCTTAAATATACAGTACTGTATAAACAGTTCCTAGAAAAACAAAACACATTCTATAAATCTTCTCCAGTGACCAAACATCTTTAGGTATCTTGCCTTCATCGGGTTGGTGTCAGGTTGTTTTTGTGTCTGTATATACACTCCATTGATCAGTGAGCACCATAGATATTGAGTAAACAAAACAAAACACTACTGACTTATACAAAATACAGTATATGTTCCATGTTTTATATTACTCTTTCTTTATCTAGTATCACTAAATATCTATGGTGGTACCTAAGGAATCTGGGAACAGCTTTATACCCCACCCCGATGAACACAAATAAACCATCTTGTACTGGAGCGGAATTGTGTGGCATGTTTAAATGTAAAGCTTTCTAATTTCATTAACACGCTGATAAAAGCAGGATACCTCCAAAATAACGTGTCTAAGTGCATATGTGTCTAAGCAATGAAACAGTACATATTGTAGTAATGGGGGACCAATCTTACCGAGGATACCCACAGCAAAGTACGCCAACAAGGCTAAGATGAAGAGAATACAGCAGAGGATATCCGTGCAGCCCCTGAGGAGAGCAAAAGCAGAATATTGCTGTTGATGTCTTGCATTGCAGAAAGAAACACCTGAAAAGATCAGTGATTGAAACAGACGTCTCACCTGTTGTGAATCGGCCCTTTGAAGCTTGGGTCAAACTTCCTGGACTCCCCTGGGGATAAAAAGAGGCTCGTCAGTGTCTCCAACTATAAATTATTGTATAAATATGCTGAATTTGAAACTTCTACCTTCAATCTGATGAGACTATAACACACACACACACACACACATTAAGGCTAGTAAACCGATAACAGTGGTTTCACATCAGGAACTGTTTTAGGTAACCACTAGTCACTTACGATTGTAAGCTCTCAATGAAGACCTGATTGTAAACCAACCACTGGGAAAACATTATTTTTGGCAATAACATAAAAGTAGGTCATGCTGCTCGGTAAACTTTCAGACTTGAATCCCTCGACTGTTAATACTGAAATTAAGATCATTAATAGGAATATATCTACAATAGCGTAATATATCACGAGATGGCATCAGATAAAAACTCTTCAAACATGAGGAATGAAAGCTAAATATTGTAATATCAATAATGATATATATATATATATATTTTTTTTTAAAACATTTTTTTAGACCCTAATTAATTAATTTGCTCGGAGTCACTCATTTGGACAACTGAATTTTGTAAAATGACAAAACCAATTATACCGTACACACTGAATTATCACTCAATGTCATCAAAGCAAAACTGAAAATGTACTAAAATGCGGAGGATATTCTGTATAAGGTAAATATCACTGCTGGATTATGAATGGAGCACAGTTAGTGTACGATTTTGCAAATAACCATAGTACTCTAGGTCACTTTATGACTGAAATGGCAAATCGTGTGATTATGCAACTGTGATTTTTTTTCTACGGTCTTGTAATTCACTTTCAGTATCTCTACACACCATGACCACTGTCAAGCAGTATTGTAATGACACTATGACATAAAAGGCAAAACACTTTTTAAATAACTTTTGCATTTGTACTTGTGCTTGCACTGATAGTTTGCTAATTGCTAAAATATGACTAGCTGTGCAATCTACTTCCTTCTGTTAATTAAAATTGAAGTCATAAATCGGATGAGCACATTGTTTAGTGACACAGATTACACACACTTATCACACAGAAACAGCATTTCTTCCAGTAATTGACACGATATTTGAAATTATTAATACTGTATTAGTACCTACAGCGGGGTGTATGAATACATTCAGTGTATGTGTGTATACAAAAAGCACCCTGCGTACAGTAGATACACATGAGAACAATATAGAAGTGTAAGTCCGTGTGTTGACAAAGACAGGACAGTCTCCAGAACAAAAGGATTCTTCCGCCTGACAGTCATGCCTAGCAACCCACAAAATGGCTCCCCGGCGACGGTGAGCTCCCTGTGGACATCGCCAGCCACCATGGAAACACCTCAGACACAGGAGAGGAGAAACATCCACCGAGCCCACTCTGCCTAGAGTGAGATCATCATGAGCTAACGCTGCGAGTCAACATTTTCCAGCTACAATGAACGTGCTCCTCAGTCATTTTCCGAGGTCTAAAACACACCTCGAACTACGTTTTACGCAGGAAATCAGCTTGGTGAAGAACTCAGTGAACGTAACCTCCTCAACATCCTTTTGTGAGATAACCAGAGCTATTCACACTTTGATGTAGCATTTAACTGTTCTTTGAGCTCTGAACCAGACGCCCTGCTACAGTATGTCTGCTACACCACACACACACACACACACACACACACACACACACACACACACACACACACACACACACACACACACACAC